>OY757905.1:140436160-140476160 GCA_963585895.1 Sepioteuthis lessoniana | reverse complement strand
AACATTTGTAGGTAATTTAATGCCTAATCCATTCTCCTTGAAGAACAGTGGTGGTACAAATTTAGAGCATTTTAAGTTAATTGTCTTAAGAAAAGTCTAGCTATGACAATCCTTTTTTTTGTTGAATTTTGGTTACACACAGACACACACAGACACACAGACACACAGACACACACACACACACATATATATATATATATATATATATATATATATATATATATATATATATATATATATATATATATATAAAGAGATTTTTGTGCTTTTTCAATATCTGCACAAACATCAAAATAAGCAACATCAGATTATACCCTGAATAGGCATAATAAATATGCACTATATATATATATATATATATATATATATATATATATATGCATGTATGTATTTATGTATGTATCATATGTACCAACAAAAATTGTTTAAAAGTTATAGAATATCTAATTTCAATTGTGATTTTAAAAAGTAGGTTTTAATAACAAATTATCGAGTTATTCATTTGTACTTTCATTGTGTGATTTTCATATATATATATATATATATATATATATATATATATATATATATATATAAGCAATAGTTTTGTGTACAACTTTAATAAGTAAGCCAAAAAGATATTTCAATTCTTTAAAATTTCAATCAAGTTGGGTAAATTGAAATGTATATTTATATTAAACTTTTTCATGGCCTTTGGGAAATAGTTAAATTTTGAATCACTGCCCACACAAAAAAAAAATATTCCGAAGAGAGCCTACCCTAAAACACCTAAAATGAATTACCCTAACTTTCAATGTATGTTAAAGTGGTCAGAATAGATTGAAAAGCAATTAGTCTGACCGAAAATATAAATAAAATGAATGACAACATTAACAATTTATTTGCTGATTGCAGATGACAGGAGAATCTTGAATTAACCAATTTCATAAGCTTTTACTATCACTGTTTTTTCATTTCCTAAATGTCACCATTTTAATAGACGAATTAATATGTGCGAATTTGTCTGAAGGTGGTTGAATTCATCTTGAATCTTGCTGTCTTCATGGTCGAATTCTGAAGGAAAAAAATTGTAATTTTAGAAATGCGTTCGAAGGAAAGTTACATCATAAATCATAAACCCAGGATTTCATAAGAATAATAGAGTTTGTGGACTCTACGAAGTTAAAAACTTAATTATTTTAACTTAACTAATTATTTAATGCTGAAGTGTCTTCTACCTTGTAAGAATACCAGGTCACATCTGTGATAGGTGTGTGTAATGGATTATAAAAGAAATGAGAAGTGAGATCATTAATTTTCTCAATTCAAAATGAATCGTAAAAAAGTAATTCTCTCAATTCTTATCCAAGAATAAGTGCTTGAGTGTTGTGTGAAGTATTTACATTGCTCCTCTGATAAATGGAACCACCATAACCCCTTATTTCCTTCAGTAGAGACAAACCCTCTCAATTATTACACTTCCCATCCATAAAACAGAGACATAAACACTCACATGTATATAATCATATAGGAAAACAGTCTTCATTTTTATGTAGCACTACCCAGGTGGATGCGTATTTGTATATAAAAGTCTGAAAGCGAAATCAATCACGGTTGTTTTTTGTGATTGAAAATTGAAACGCTCTCGTAAAAAAAAAAAACAACATAGCGCAGCGAAGAAAAGGTTCAATTGAGATAGTATATACAAATTTTTTTAGTCTAATAATTAGACCCGTTCACGTTCAAATAATCACAAATTTCAACAGAAAGTGTAGAATGAACTAAAAATTCTCTGATTAATGCTTTTTCTTTTCATGCATAGAAATGTTATTTACTGGAAAAGAAAGGGCATTTAAACATTAAACATAGACTTTTAAATTGTTTCTACTTACGCTATTAAAATTTGAGATCATTTGAATAGGAAATGGTCAAGATTACAAAATGGTATAGCATTTTTGAAACATCCAATATATATAATCAAATGGGTTTCGGTTTCTTTGTTTAAAGGCATATCAACCTTTGTAAGTTATTCAATGCCAAAGCCATTCTCCTAGAAGAACAGTAGTGGTACTATTTAACCCATGGCTTGGAGTATAAGGTGTTCATGCCTTTCCCAAAGGTATTTTTCCGAAAGTGAACGCAATAGCGTGAACGGTGTTTGAACTCGCTTACTACGATTCCGTAGTCCAGCGAGTTAACCATTACACCACGTGTACACCCATGGATTAAATCAGAAATCAAGGCGTCAAATGACTCATATAAAAATTAAAATTGATCAAAAATAGAATGGGCAAACACTTTATTTAATCAAACATGTTTACTGAGAAAATGCAACACACACACACACACACACACACACACACACACACACACACACACATATATATATATATATATATATATATATATATATATATATAAGGTTTGTTTAGTTGTTGTTCTAGGTTAGATGTATAAGGCACTCTGTGGGACTCGAAATAACTAAAAATGGTCTGCTAATCTTGCTTGCTTACCAATACACCACGTGAAGCCTGTGTGTGATGAGAATTTTAGTAATATATTTATATATATAGATTGATATAGACATAATGGCTGAGTGTTGCATTGCTTTAGAGAGACTCGCCAACTGCTCGGTGTTCGATTTTCATTGGATGCTGCAAATATTGACCAAACCACACGAAGTCCATATTACAAAGAAGGAGGAAGGGAGTAATGAGATTACTAGAGTGTCTATTGTATCATCAATTTCTTTTCTCAAGTCCTCCTACACAAAAATAGTATTTAACTTTTGGCTTTTGATTCGTCTACGAAATTACGATAGTTAAACATGTCATTTATTTTAATCTCCTTCATGAAAATACCAAGTGACAACACACATACATATACACACACATACACAGACACTTATATATTTGCTATAGTTGATAATCGGTATGACTGATCGATGGTGGGCGGGCAAACTACTGATCGATAAATATCACATGATATTTAAATGAATGATTGCGATGTTTAAAATTTGATTAAAGTGCCAAAATCTATCTATCTATCTATCTATCTATCTATCTATCTATCTATCTATCTATCTATCTATCTACTAAAGCAATCAATTGTATGCGGTTGATATCTTCTATATATTTGTTTGTTCTTCTCTCTCTGTCTCTCTCTTTCTCTCTCTCTCTCTCTCTCTCTCGCTCGCTTTATTTCTCAAAATGTGCCAATGCTTATCTATCTATCTATCTATCTATCTATCTATCTATCATTCAATATACACGTACATACTAAAATATTGCCGTACGTATATCTTTGTTAAGATTTCTGATCATCATGACGTATAATCACCTGATTATTTCCATAAATTATCTAAGACAATTAACCTTTTTGATTTTTTCTTCACTTCCGTTCTTCCGACATTGGAAATGAGCAGACATTTTTTTTTAAATAGCCTCTCACCTGACACAGGTGTATAAATAATTCTGCCACTATTAAGTTACAATTCTCTAATCGAACAATTCTGATATATGATTTTATGAGGATAGTTTTTTTAGGGGAGACAAGGTTTTTCTTTGATTTCACCTGGATTTCGAAAATGCAATCTTCTACTAGAAAATAACAGCCATCCACTGTCTTTCAAATATTTGTGTTTTTACATACATGTAAAAAATAATGGTATCATCGAGGAATTCAGAGAATTTGAACTGCGAACAAGAACTGAATGTAATAGGGAAAGCGGTGTCTACCATCTTCGAGTATAACCCTATTTTCTCGTTTTTACTGGCTCATTCGAAATACAAATTTGAACGTGATGTTATATTAGACTAAGTACTTTGTTTTACTGTCAAATTTTCCGAACTCTGAATTGAAAACCTATTAGTAAAATGGAAATGATATATGCTAAATCAATCATATATAGGTAAAGAATATTTGCCTTCCAGTTACTTTATATCTACAAGACATATATATAGAGCGAGTGTAGCTACGAAACATTTTCAAAAACAAATAACTTTTTCAAAAGTTAATAATTTTATTCACTTATGGGATATCATATATCACGTTTAGTTCAAGGTAACTTCCAATTGTCAAAATAAACATTATTAAAAGAAAAAATTCTTTAGTTTGTTAAAATCAAAATTTGTTCAATTTTTTTAGAAATAATAAGTGAATCTCATACAACCAGTATATGTAAATACATACATAAATCATTTTTATTCTTAGAAATTTCTTCGGATTATCAAATAAAAATCCGGATAGATTTTAGATTATGCATAGATATGTTACATATTTTGTTAATGTTTAACGGAGGTATTTAATTTGCAATTAGGCATTTTTAAAACAAACCTTTACGGTTTTTTTTTTTAAATCAGGGCTTTTCAGCAATTTTACCAGTAAAATAGCATGAAATTCATAAATTTTCTGTCTACTTACTTAATTTGTCACTAATCGATAAAGATTTTTAACGCAATCATCTTTGCAAATTAAAAACTTTATTTCCATCAAATTTAAGATGGATTTTAAAAACCTTTCTTGTAAAGAAACATTGGATAGATGAAAATATTTTAGCATGAAATCTGTTTTTATCTTAATGGGGTATTGGATTTAACAAATCTATTTAAAGAAATGATGTAGGTAGGAACATATTCATTTTTTAATTTCTTCAAACAGTGAGGAAAAAATCTTCAAACTTATATAAATTCTCATTTTATTGACAACTCCCCTTTGCTGTTTGTAAGGAGATTGTCCGAACAAAAGCAGGACGACCAGCTCGAATATACATACAGCAGCTATGTGAGGATACAGGATGTAGCCCTGAAGACCAGCCAGAGGCGATGAACGATAGGGAGAAGTGGCGAGAGAGGGTCAGGGATATCCGTGCTTGCGGCACGACATGATGATGATGATGATGATGATGGTGATGTTTGATTTCAATGTTTAATGGTATATCAACTCCTTATGGGTTATTTAATATCAAAATTTGATTAATTTCTAAATATTTGATATCAATCTTAACTATATTTTTTATGTTCCATTGTTTTGTTTTAAAATTACACATTTTTTACTGTCTCTAATCATTTGTCTTTATACAGTTTTATGATGTCTAACATTCCTATCTAATACAAATACTTTTCAAATATATCTTTTTGACCCATAGATTTGACCATAACCTGTTCTGCTAATTGGGGTCAGAGTGGACACCTGAGTAATGACAATAAAGAAAAACTCCCAAAAGTGAAGGAATGTGAAAGTTAGTCGATCGCAACAAAAACAAACAATAAATCTTTAGAAATAACTAAATCTGGAAGTAATGTCCATGCAGGAGTACTCAACCATCGAGAAATAGGGTGAAAGTGGGTTTATAAAATTTCAAGATCAATCTTGCTGTTAGATGAGAAAAGAGCAACCATTTCAAAGATTTTTGCTGTAATTTATCAAAGCAGCAAGATATAACTTACTTTTGTCACCTTTAACACAACAGAAGACTTGAAATATACCGAACATTTGAGCCAAACATTTGAAGTATTGACAGGATTTGTTCATGCAAATATTTGTTATAATCCATTTCATCTTTTGAGTAAATAAAAAAAAATATATATTCTGGGTGATGGGATTTTTGTTAGAAACTAAAAATGTGCATTAAAAAACGGTTAACCGAAAGTGAAAATTGAAATATGAAGGAGTGGCTGCTTAAAACAAAATTGAAAACTATGGTACTGACAAATCAAATGAAATAGCCCTTAAAAAGAAGGAAAAAATGAATCGATTCTAAAATCATTATCCAATGCAAAATGTCTTATGAAAAATAGAATATAAAAATGGTGGTGGCTATCTAGAAAAATAGTATTATTGTGAATTTGCACTTGTTATAATGTCAATGGAAGATAATAAGATAGAGTATTATTTGTTTAAAGCACGCACCAGTGTATAACACTCAACCTTTTATTAATCACACAGTACATTGTTTACTTCGATTATAACCCCCCCCCCAAAAAAAAAATTAAACAGTCCCATGTGCATTTCGAGAATTTCGTTTTATGGAATATTATAAATATGATTAAAAGAAATGTTACCTTATTTTATTTGGTAACACGTGAGGGTCTTTCAATAAATAAGATTAATTTAAAAAAACAAACCTGTTCAGAATTTGTTCCATAAATGTAAACTTTCCATTGTTTGGAATAATTTTCAGGAGAATTTATTTATTTTGAAACAATTTAAACTAGCAGCACTTCAAACTGACTACTACAAACTTTATAGAATTTACAGAAGAATATGTAATATAAATTGGGAATCATGTTTTAAATATAAAATATGTTTACAAATAGTCTAAATACAGGTTTGCCACGACGAGCCTGAGTCGAAACGACATTTCTTCGACTTGAAACACGCTGACTCTCCGGTAAAACAAAGTTCCGGTGCAGTAGTCAGTAAAGAAGGCCATATTGGTCGTTTTCTGTAAGATGAAAAGCCTCTACTCAATTGATTTCCTTGAAAAAATGCAACGGTAAACGTTGCGTCTTATTGCCACCCCCTTTGACAATATTTCACCTTATTAACTGAACGACCCACGGATTTGTGCAGCCATTGATAATGTGTTGTTTACTACACCGGCATCACACCTGAATGAAGTTTTAAACGGTTTGTAACGGTGATCGATACAACGTCACTCGGTGTATTTAAATATATTCACCTGTTCATTTATTGATTATCCCAGGTGACACTAACCTTTGAAAAAATATTCATGTCAATCACATCTGTTAACATACCTGACAAGGCAATTCAATGTATTATTTTTATTATGTAATATTTTATTATCTATTCTCAGTGCTTAATGACAGAGAAAGAGAAATCATGAGACGAAGGGAGATAAAAAAGAGAGTGTAAGAGACCAAAGGAGGAATAGAGAGAGAAAGTAAAAGACAAAAAAGAGACAGAAAGAAAAAGTAAGAGACGAAAATGGATGTAGTCTTAGGCATTTCAGTCGTCGATACATATGAGATGATTTTAGATTACTTTGGAAGTTATTCTTTAAACAATAGTGAACTCTTTACTGTTGAAGAGTTGAGTTAGAGGAATTAGCAGGTTAGAAGTGGACTCAAATAAGATCGTCGTTAAAAGAAAGTTGGAAAGACCTTTGTAGAGGAATGGTCTTAAAATGATTGTTGATGCGGCCAAAGAAAGGATGATGATGATGATGATGATAAAGTACAAAATAAAATTAACAACACTCAGAGGCTACCATTTAGATATGTATGTATTTTTCTAATGCCTCTGCACGGGCAGGATGTGACACTAGGTTAGTTTTCAAGCGGAGTTTAAAAGGGTTTTCGTTCTCGTACACTAGAGGCTTGACTAAAGCTAAGTAACTCGGTATGCCCTCCTATTTACCCATTGCTGAAGGGAGAATAATCGGATTCATACTTTTCCTAAGAGTATTGGTGCTATATAAAATGCAATCAGCTTCGCCCAGGATTTGAACACGTGTCGCCATGTCCATTTCCGATAACCATTACATGACGGGCACTTTCTTAGACATGTAAGACAGTTATAGAATAGATGTGCATCCACTTTACGTTTTTCACCTTCAGCTATCGTGGCATGCTAGTAATAATATATTTCCTAGTTGTTATAAAACATATTGCAGAAAACACACACACACACACACACACACACACACACACACACACACACATATATATATATATATATATATATGTATATATAAGTTAGGGTAATGTAGATATAGTAGCAACGACGCTTGGTGACTCAGTTTCTCATCAATGTGATTATTAGAGCAAGAGATCTTGTCACCAACAGATCGTCTCAACACTATCCTAACATATATTATGAGAGAGAGAGAGAGAGAGAGAGAGAGAGAGAGAGAGAGAGAGATAATATCGTAGGTACACAGTTAATAATGGTTAATGATTGTCACATTCTGGCTTATGCGATGATGAAAACCAAAGTTTTCCACGGAGTTTATATCCCTTTATCTTTATGACACAGATATTGAAAGACACCACAAAATGCTTACACAGATTTACATATATGTTTGTTCTATCACCCATTTTGATGTTGCAATAGAGATTATTAAGTTATTTTTACTCGAAGTAATTTCTTTCTGCAAAATGTGGTGTGACAATATCGAAAGCCATTATTAGTATTTTCTATAGTGATTTCGTTGGAGTCATCCGGAATTTTCATTATAAGATATCAATGAAAACCAGAATAGCTTTTGTTATTATCAACAGATCAAGAGAAAATAATGCATGTATTCGGTCTATTCGACAATAATTTAACCCATGATATTACGTCGCTAAATAACACATTAAAGAATCAGCCTACAAGAGTGTTTAAAACAACAAAATATCCTGTCTATTCACATTCTAAATCGGCTCTATATATGAACTAGCATTCAAGATATGCAAGTCTGCTACTCTACCCGGCTATATATATGGTTTGGTTGGGCTGGGTTGGTTTTTATGGTATATCAACCATTGTTGGTTATGTAATGCTAAATCGTCTTTAAACATATTCATTAGATATTTGATGTGTAAACACATCTTGTTGACAACATATTTAAACGATCAGGATCTCTTTTCTTTTTGCTCACTGCTTAACAGTTTCAAATATTTTTATCTAACACGGTTAATTCTATTTATTACACTCATTGAAGGGGTTACATGTATTGCAATTTAACTCTAATAATTTAATTCAACATTATTCATTCATTTGCACACAGTTAAATGGTTCCAAGTATTGCTATGTATCATTACAATTCAATCAAACATCAGTCATTAGTTTACACACGGTTTAATAGTAAAAAAGTTCTATTTCTAACAATTCCATTTACCATTAATCATTTGTTTGCACACAGTTTAAGTGGTCAAGATATTTCTATTTGACCCATAGATAGGACACAATCAGGTGTTGTCACTCTGACCAGAGTGAACCTGCAAGCTATGGCAATGAAGTGGTAGTCTACATTTCCCAAAGTTCCTGTATTACTGGATCCTCACTATCAGATTGTTAAGTGTCATAATCAGGCCATTCGTTGGGGGAGGAGGTCTTACTCCTCTGCAGAGATGCAATCAGTGTATTGTACTGTCCCAACCGATTAGGCTGGCTAAATTCTTGGGATCACCAGAAAAGTTGATGTAGTTTTTAATTATTGCTTTATTTTGTTAAGTTTCTTGGATATCATTTGCGTGAACTTTTGTTTCGATGCAATGCAACTGTATAAGTCAATTGGTTTGGTCTGGTTTCTTTGTTTAATGGCATTTTAACCTTCGTGGGTTATATGATACCAATGCCATTTTTTTAGAAGAACAGAAGTGGCACTATTTAACGCATAGGTAGAGGGAGGGGTTTTACACTCTTCCAAAAATATGAGACCAAAAGTGAACGTAACAGCGCAATGAGACTTCGTAGTCCAACATATTAATTACAACGCCACAGATACTTTCCCAGTACATGTAAAGTTTTAGTTTCGAGTCACTAATTGTGTTTGAGGTGCTTTGGTCGTTGTTATTGTAGGTATACAATTTTAAGTTTACTTGGTCGTAAATATGTTTTATTCTGATGAAAATGAAAGTTTACGTTCGATATCTTTATAAGCTTTAGTTAAGATTATGAAATTAGCATATAGAGATCAGCAGAGGCTTTTTGATCTAATAAATTTTCATGTTACCGATATATTTATATGGAAAATAAAAACGAAATTTACTCCGGGTATGTGCATTTCAGTGCCACCAAAAATAGAGAAATTCTTAAAAGTCTGTCTCTCCCGTCATTATCAGTTTGATCGATCAAATGTTTTACAATCAGATGCTTAAGGTGCCGCCTCAAAAGAGGAAAATCAATGTGACTGGACAACTTTTGATACTCTCCTCTTGGTAAATTCAATTCCTGGGTGAGACCCGGCGCTAGACAGACATTTTTTCCGACCACCACGGATGTGGGTGTGTAAGTTCTTATAAAAGTAAGTAAGTAAAGTTGGCGACCGTAGTCGAGAGTGACCCGAAGGCTCCCTTTTCAATAGCTACTACACCAAGGTGTTGGGGAGGGTACTACTCCATTCCCTGGATTGCTCCACTTTACCCTTAATACGTACTTTATAATGCTGAGTGTTAAGCAAGGAGGTGTCAAGTACCATTTTTAAAGTATTTGGTATGACCGGACCTGGGATTGAACCCCGGGCTCCCTGCCCTTTGGTGAACACTCGACTCATTAGACCAAATGCTCGGATAGTTATATCAAAATATTACTAAAATTCTAATTACAGGCAATAGCGAGTGTGTGTGTGTGTGTAAATATAAAATATGAAACAAATAAAGAAAACATTCAGATGATAAATCCATTCCATAATATGCCATTGTTTTACGTTTCGGTTTGTGTTTTGTTAAACTACCTTCAGGATTATGTTACCATAAATAATTTTCTCATTTTTTCGTTTCCTTTTCTTATTTGAATATAATTTTCTAGATGAAATATAGTATCATATATTAACATCATTTTAAAAAATGTTTAGCAAAGAAAAAAAAGTTAAACGGGTTCGGGGGATAATATTCATATATAATCAAAAACATCTGAATATCTAGTGTATTCCTATTTCATATCGACATAACGTCGGATTTATTTTCTTATGCACACACACACACACACACACACACACACACACACACACACACACACACACACGCGCGCGCATATATATATATATATATATATATATATATATATATTACTTAAAAAAATACTATAACCATACTTTGAAAAAGCAATATATATATATATATATATATATATATATATATATATATATATATATTGTGTGTGTGTGTGTGTTTGTCCAAAACCAAGCAAAAACGGGATATCACTACGAGATATTTTTAGAGTAATACTCTTCAAATGAGAATAAAGTAATTTCCAGGGTAATTTTAAACTGGATTGAGTCTTCATCTATAACAGAAACAGCTCTGAAATGTTACTTTGCATCATTCTCTTCTTTCTCAATAGAAGCATCATTATCATCATTATCATCATGGAGTGCTATGAAACGCTGATTAGAATCGTCCACACATTTCCAAAGAGAAATCAGATACCACTGTTACAAGAAGAAATCAACGATTTTATGGGTCATCAAAAAAAAAAATACACATATATATATATATATATATATATATGTGTATATATATATGTATATATTAATAGCAAGGAAGACGTATAGGTTTCGGGCATGTTTATTATTAAAAAAAATAAAAAGATAAAGAAACGACCGGTTTCGTCTGGCTCTTATCAAGCTGTTAACGCCACAAAAAATTTAAAAGGGGAAATGTAATGGAAAAAGTAAAGGAAAGCAGAAGGGAAAAAAACAAGTGGCGCGGGGAAGGAGAAGTGATGAACAGATGGTCAGCGACCGATCACATTCAATCCTAACAAACAGTCCCTCAGTTTGCAGAGGGAAGGCTGGAGTGATCGAACCTAAGGGGTCTTCAACACTTTTAGATAGAAAATCGGATGTGTCCGACTCAGAATACTGAATCGGTCAACATTAAAATCTGCAACACATTCCCTACTATTAATAATGTGGTCAGCTATAGAAGACCCGGGTGTGTTAACAAGCTGGTCTCTTTAAAGCTCAAGATTTAAAATACGAGCTGGCAAATGCTGCTTGATGCGTAGGTCCAATATATACGTGTGTGTGTGTGTGTGTACATGAGAAAAAGTTCTCGAAGTTGCTCTAGCAGTGAAGGTATACAACTTCACAAAATATCAAATTATCAACACGAGAATCCATCACTTTAATTTTGATGTGGCGTGCACAATCATCTGATATAAAGGTGGGAAAAGTAGCAAATATATCTTAAATATATCTTGGTGTAAAGTCACATGTTAAGATGGAAGTAGACTTGACACTCACACGTGGGAAACACACACACACAAACATATATATACATATATATCAGTTGGGCTGTCATAATTTATTTATCAGTTGGCTTTTTTTTCCAGCAATTTGTTTTCGGCATATAGAACATATTAACCCATTTTAATTGCTGATAACTTCATTTGTTCATTTTACAGCAAGTATAATCAACAACTCTGAACTGATTCTCGGTATATAGAGTTAGTTCAAGACATTCTACTCACAAGAAATGTATAAATTATGATTAGATTATATGTTTCTATCAAAATGGTCCTAATAATGACCAAAACGATTCAAAGAATATGCTATCTGGTTTCAAAAGATTTCTGATTAGAGATTCGAAGGATGCTGAATATTTCAGACCCTTTGGAAGTTCAATTTCTCTGATAAAACAAAACCAGAATTCTTTCAAGTTTTACTTGTGTCAGAAATACTCTACTATTGCACTCCTTATATCCTAACAAAACGCTTGAAAAAATTTAGATTAGAATACAATGATACTGTGTGATATTTTGTACATATCCTGGAAACAGCACCCAACAAAATAGCAGTTATACGGCCACTTATCTTCCATCTCGCATATCTTCCCAATCTGACGAACAATACAAGCTGGGCACTGCTGGAGAAAGAAAAACGAACTTATATGTTACATTCTACGGTGTAATCTCGTACACGGGCACACCTGAGTTGGCCACCCAGCAAAAACTTACATTCACAAAGTGTGCCGACAGCAGATACCGTCTAGAGGACTTGACAAAAGTGATGGTCTATATACATAGAGAGAGATGGAGACAAAGAGTCAAAGGAATCTGTGCTATCTGTATGCTCTGATCATAATGAAGATAATGATGCAGTCGATAAAGATGGAAGTCGACGGTTGTAGCTTTGCCATTGTTCTTCTGGCCCATACAATGCTCTCTGGCAATTGCTACTCGTCAACATCTCCGTCTTTAGCTTCCCTTTGCGTTTGGGACGAGCAAAATATACGCTCACAAATTATTCTATAAATGTTTCAATAATTTATGAAATCTATTCTCACTGACGTTTTTGTCAATAAATATTGTGTGATCTGTGATAACTCAGTCCCCACATGCCGTGTGTAGTCAGCTTCAATATTGGAGAAGAGAAAACTGAACAATTGACTGTTTTACGCAGATGTTCATAAAGAAATCAACGGATTTTTTCAATGACCTTATGACACTTTTCATAATTGATTGATTGATTTTAACAGCATCTCAACTCGTTAAGGGTTAATTTATGCCTAGAGGTTAGAAAATCGTATTCATTCTACCTTCATACTTACATTTTATCGTGTACTTGTCTATTAAAAGGTTCTTTTAGACATGGTCATATGAAATATGAATTATTCCATTTGCTTTGTTGATGGGACTCTAACAAGAGCCACAATTCCAGGTGAGTATTGACTCTAGGTCTGATAACAATGAAGATGTGTTCTTCCCTCCACAGAACTTCAAAAATAGATCCTTACCATCTGATAGAGTTTAGCGTCATACAAAGAACACTGCTTATTTACCGGGGTCTCACCTATCTTCAGGAGATATGGTCAGCGTATTCTGGTTGGCAGGGGTTAATATATGTCAGTTAAAACTATATATTACATCATAAATAAGTAAGTAAAGTTGGCGAACAGAGTCCAGGGTGACCCGAAAGTTCCCTTTTCAATAGTTACAACACCGAAGTGTAGGGGAGGGTGCTGCTACTTTGCCTGGATTGTTCCATTTTACCCTTGATAAGTACCTTATAATGCTGAGTAAAGCGGCATCAAGTACCGTTTTTTTAGTCTTTGGTATGGCTTGAGCTGGGATAGAACTCCGGTCTACCTGGCCATTGGTTAACACTCTAACCACTTGACCAATGAGAATGACCCTTAATATGAACATGTAGTCTTTCCAGCTAATACAATAAAATAATCGTTCCGGTTTCGATTCAATTAATTTCAGAAAAATTTTTTCAAAATCTTCAATTTAAACATCGGCTGATGTTCCTTTCTAAAAGTTCCTCAGGCCCATTTTCCTAGCTTCAGAATTCTTCTTAAATAATTTTGGATGACTGCTTAAACAATAAAGAACTCAGAAAATTTCAAATATACTCCCCAAATTCTCCTTGGGTTGTGCCAAAATTAACCTGGGGACTTTTGATCCGAGGTAACAGAATAGATAAAACAAGAAAATAAATTAGTTTTAATAAACTATCCAAAAATATTTAGCTAATTGATTGAGTAATTGATTTTAACAGCATATCAACCCGTTTAGGGTTATTTTATGCCTAGAGATTGGCGATTCGCGTTCATTGTATGTCCATATTGGCATTTTTTGTATAGTTGTTTCTTGAGATTTTTTTTCTTTTTTGCATGCGTTTATATCATATAAAGTATTCCTCTCTTATACAAATAATTTGGATACAATTCTATTGTTTCAAGTATAATAATAATAATAATAATAATAATAATAATAATAATAATAATAATAATAATCCCTAGAAAACAAATGTAACTTTGATTAACTTAACAAAATAGAAATAATTTACAGTTTCATGGTATCAAGCATTTCTATCAAATACAAATACTTTTCAAATAGAACGAATTGAGTCAGATGGGACCTTAACATTCATCACCACTTCAATTCAGAGTAGATCTGGAAATAATAGAAAGGAAGGCGTCACTCAACACTTCCCAGAGCTCAGTACAGTTGCCTTAGCACCAGAAGATGTTTATTAACATACACAAGACACGCCTTTTTGTTGGTGAGGAGTATCATCCTTTAGATATGGATATGTAGTCAGCGTATTATAAGCCTCACTGGCAGAGTCATCAACTCGGTGAGTCCATTTTCTAAGCCATTTGGGCTCAAGAAATTGAGAAACAATTTATAGACAGCTTACTAATATCATCAGTTAAAACCAACAAACTTAATGGACTACGTTCTTTCAGTATTCTTATGATTTCATTGAATTAATATAACATGACAGTAATCATATGTTTAGAGCAAATATAATTACTATTTCTATATTCATATTTACCAACCCCTCCACTCGGGCAGGATATGACACAAGGTCAATTTTTAAGGGGGAGTTTAACAGGTTTGAATTAAGAGTTTTCTTTCTCGTAGACTAGTTGCCTCACCAAGGCTGAAGAACCCAATCTGCCCTACTATTTACCCATAGCTGGAGGGAGAATAATTGGATTCATGCCTTTCCCAAGGGTGCTATGTGAAATGCAATCAGTCTCGTTCAAGATTTGAACTCGTGTCGCCGTGTCCATTTCCTGCGACGATAAGCATTATACCACGGGTACCTCCACTATTTCTCAATTAACAACACTTGATCTTATAGTCGATATAATTCTTATACTGCTGTTAATATCTACACGATTCAATCACAACTATTGATAGGTGTAACAGTGTGAGTTGCTCGTTAACAATCGGATCCTTAGGGGTCAAACTCTTGACCTCAGATGCGCAAGTGTAATCCGCATGTTGGATTGACCGTGACCAGAAAGAGTTGGAGGATAAGATAGTTGACATCGCTGAAGGTGACGCAGGACACAGTACAACTAGACTTAAGGTCCTTTTGAGAATCAGACACTAGGTAGACAGCGACCAAGAAACTTTTTGTTTTCCTCAAAACTTGGAATTAAGATGATATTGCATCTTTTGAGTATGTTTCATTTATTCAGGGTTCAGTTTTGTAGAAACGAAACCAGCAAATATAGCTATTCAGTAATTGGCACATTATCAATTAGTCATACGCTTCTCTCGTTTGAGAAATATTAGATAACATTTTAATTAGGCTTCTGTGCCTTCTGCTCCCTTACCATCCACACGAAGATATTCGCTAACGTTTTGATTCGTTGGTGTTGGCAATGCAACACAGCACTATGCCAAAGATAATCATCTTCCTCAGCTTTGTAAGTTAAAAGAGACTGAATGGTGTCATTTATTAAGCTTATTTAAGTTTATCCCAAAACCAAAAGTATATGACACCCAATGAGAACCGAATTCATTAACATTGTTCTGCTAGCCAAGCTTGCTAATCATTAAACCATGCAAGGATACACAAAGAGGCTAAATGTGTGTTGCTTTGCGGCCCGGGTATTAAAACGAACAAATGTCTCGGTTCTTATTAACTCCAAAATCTGTGGTCAAATTATATTGTGCTCAAGCATCGTGAAAACCTCAAAACGTGACAGATATGTTAGCATCATTGTTAATCTACCAACATTAAAGAATTTAGTAAAAAGAGAAATTCGTCAAATGGAAAGTGTTGAGAACTTGGCCAAATTTAAAGACAGCAAAATATTGATGCAATCTGAAGCGTTTGGCAAATCATGCTTGAAAAAGAGTCCAGACTTCTAACAATATTTATGACACTATTCGGGTGATGTTGTTTAAAGCAACTCCTATTTGGAATCACTTCTACACTGGAAATCCGCTTATAGACAATGTCAAGAATTCTAGAAGGATTGGAAGAAGTAGTGTGTCATGAATGACATCCTTAAACATAGTCCCAACCGAGAACTCCACAACAGCCGTGTCCTGCAGTTGACTTCAAGACGCAGGTGTTACACAGAATGAGAAATGCAAGTTTTCAAAACATAAAATGACGCTTCTCAGCGACATAATTTCTGAGAATGGAATAGAAGAGGAATATCCAGGGCAATACAAGAATTATATCAAATCATCTTTGGAAGGGTTAAAAAACAGAGCTAGGAGATGTGTAATGGGTTGAAAATGCAAAATTGATATCTGGAAAAGCATGTCCATCTCATAGTTCTTGATCATTCTCATCTTAGTTGGACCGCAAACTTTATAACATTCATATATATATATATATATATAGGCTGTTGAAAAAGTTAAAATCTGTATGGGAGTTAATTTCTGATACAATGATTTTAATTTACCACCAGTTCACCGTCTTGTCTTGATACTAGTGGAATCTACTCCTGGTGTTTTCTGTGATATCAGTTCTGCTTTTCTGATAAAAATGCTCCCAAGGAAATTTTAACATTTTTAATCATCTGTCGAAATTTCAAGAATGTGTTGACAAGGAGGGTGAACATGTTTAGACTTTAAAATCATATCATTTAGGTGCTCCTGTAAGATTATTAATATTTTTAATCACCCTGAAAATTAGGGTCAATATAGAAATCGTATTAACATTCGATGCATGTAATTAATATTCAATAGATATAATCCATTGGCAATGAAGGGGATTATAATCAAGAAGAAATATTTGGTAGGTAAAATGTACGGGTTTTTTTTTTTTTCAATGTTAAGTAACAGACTTATTGATACACACACTCACTTACATATGAATGTGTATGTATGTGTAAAAACACATAAGTATTTGTGCGTGTATATCTATATATCTATGTGTAACCTATAGACGAACAAATAAGTTTTATTATAAAAAAAAAAAACAAGGTCAAAAATAACAATCTAATATATTATCGGATCTTTAAGCTGCGTCTGCAAGATATGAAATAAGAACATCTGTAAGTAAACACTGCAGACTCCTTCTTTCTTTTCTCCTCTAATTCTCTTTCTCTATATTTCCATGCACGCGTACATCTGCAGTTTTGCACACTCACACACACGCATTCATGTAGATATATGAGGGAATTTTCTTTTGAAGAAATTTATCCTTGATTTTGGTGTTATTAGCCGACTTTCAAGATCCTCTGATTTTCTTCTTCCTTTACTTCGCATTATTATATGACCTGAAATATGATTGACTGACTGCAAAATAAGTGACATGGAACGTTTTTCCATTCATCGGTGAAAAGATTTTGACTGCAACTACTACCTTACTGCCATCTTTTAATCTGCAGCCAAGTATATTAAAATCAACCATTTGTTATATATATATATATATATATGCTTTGGTATTATTATGTTTTGGGTCAGAGATCAAATGTACTTATTTGTCTAATTTCAAAATCTCTATTAGTATATTAAAGACTGTAAAATCTGCTCCATAAAAATGAATTTAGAAAAAATGAATATATGAAATCATCATCATCATCATCATGTTACGCTGCTCGCATGGATCTTCCTGAACCTCACTCGCCACCTGTCTCTATCGTCCATCGCTGCCGGTAGGTCTTCCAAGCTATATTCTGTATCGGCACAGAGTTGTTGTATATAGGTTCTAGCTGGTCGTCTTGCCTTTGCTCGTCCATGTGAAGGGGTCCACAGGAATATGACTCTCATGAGTTCGTTCATACTTCTCCAGCAGTGTCCCACATGTCTGTTTCATCTAACTTGGATAGTTTTCTGATGGGTAGTAGGTGGCCACATAGGTCAATACAACTCGTAGCATTCTAGTGTAATTGCCGTCAAGCTTTTTCTCCATACGTTTAGTTAGCGTCCATGTAGTTTATCCATATAGCAGTATTGACACGACAGCTGCTGGGAAAAAAATTCGTTTTATTTTATCGATCAGGTCTGACATCCTTATGACTGATAGCCTATCGATAGCTATCCATGCCTTTTTGCAAGTCACGTGTTAAACAAATCGAATAAAAAAGAATAAAAATAAACAAACAATTCCCACATGATAGGATGGAAAAATTTTCGCTGGCAAATATTCTTTTAAAAGTGGAAGAAGATGAATTCAGGAGAGAAGTGAAAATTATCGGTTGCAAGAGTATTTTTAAAACTGCCAAAAATTAAAAAGATACACTCACACAAAAATTATTGTATTCTGAGGATGATGTAAATAATCTCCGAAATTTATAATGAAAAATTTTACATTCTCCTTATTAAAATTTGTTTATAACACTTCATATTTTCAAACTGTAAGTTATCTATCTATCTATCCATCTACCTATGTGTGTTTGAGTGTTTGAGTGTGTGTATTTGTGTATGTATGTGTAAACATGAAAAAAGTCTTGTCTGATCGTAGATGACAGGGCCAAAACAAAAGAAAGCGATAACTTTGTAAAATCCCCAGGAGTTTACGTTGTTTAAGAAGAAACGGATCAGGGTCAAGCTAGTGCCTTTAGTACAATTCTACAAACACAACAATCGAGATTGCAGGAACTAAAAATCTGTGGATCCATACCACGGCGTTGATGGGGTCTGGGTGGATGAGGAGTAAATTATTGAAGATTGGAAAAAGATGCTCTCTGTTAGTCTCTGTCTGTTGGTCTGTCTATCAATCTCACCATTTTGTCGCTAACATTTATTTCCACTACGTGTTCTGCCCGAATAGTAAGATCCACGATGTGATAAATTCTTATCTTGTTCCTGGTCTTATGGCCTGAAATGTGTGATCTGTTTGTATCTCAAAATCTGAGAGAATTGTGTGAGTCACATTTTGTATAAGAGATTCTAGTTTAGGCATATACTATTTGTTAGTATAATCAAATTTTAATCTCTAGTACAATCCCGAGTGGATTATATTTTCCACCAAGTCATGTCTACTCTTGGATTCCTTTTGCGTTACATTGATGCAGTCACTTAATGTGTGATTAACAGATGAACCACATAATCTACATTTGCTATTTCGTGTATTATCAAAATTTGCATTAAAATATTGTAAATGAAGTAAATATTGTTTAGTATCTCCGATAGAGGTTATTTTTCAATTATTTCTTATTATCTGGGATTCAGCATATATTAATCAATTTGATAAATATCTATCAAGGAGAAACACACACACACACACACACACACACACACACACACACACACACACACACACACACACACACACATATGTATATATATATACATGTAGACAAATACTAAGCAGAGTTATACCCAAATTTTAATATGTACCTCAAACATTGTCAGTGGGCTGGGGCTCTAGAATACACCGACTGCACCTCTACAGAGGGGCAAGACATCCCACTAACGAGTATCCTGGATATAACACTAAACAATCTGATGGTGAGGTTCCAGTGATGTTGGAGCTTTTGGGAATGCGGAGTACCCCTTCATTGCCATCACTCCCAGGTCCACTCTGGCCCGGAGTGGTAGTACCTGATAAGGGCCCTATCAATTAGATAAATAGAACAAAACTGCATACTCATGCTAAACTGAATTGTTTGAATCAGGACTTTGACTAAACTGAAAGCTTGAAATAGAAAATTTTTAAACTGTGTACTTACATTTAAACCGCCCACTTAGGCCAAACTGAACTGTTTGAAGTAGAACTCTTTTTGACACTGAAAATGTACTTACGCTAAACTGAATTGTTTAATACAGAACTGTTTTGACATTTAACTGTATGTAAACAAAATTTATTCTTATGCTAAACTGAATTGTTTGAATTAGATTCATTTGACTAAACTGAATAGAGTGAAATAGAAATGTTTTTACAATTAAACTGTGTACTCATGTTAAACTGAATTGTTTGAAATAGAACTCGTTATTTGTATGAAAATGGATTTGGCATTAAATAACCTACAAAATTGATATGACATAAAATCTAATCAACCAACCAACCAACCAACCAACCAACCCAGACATTGTCACACTTGTGGTCTTGTGCCAGATGAAGCTATGATTTTGGGACACACACACACACACAAACACACACACACACACACACACACACACACACACATATATATATATATATATATATATATTCATCATAAACATTATGTTGTGCTGCTCGCACGGATTTCCCAAACTCTCTCTCACCATCCGTCTCTTTTATCCATAGCTTCCGGCAGGTCTTCCAGGCTATATTTTGTATCTGCACAGAGCTGTTGTAGATAAGTTCTTGCTGGTCGTCCTACATTTGCGAGTCCGTGTGAAGGGATCTATAGGAGAACGCCGCTTACGAGTTCCTCCAACAGTGCCTTGTTCGTCTAAACTGGATTGTCTTCGTGATGACTGGTAGTTAGGCGGCCGTAGAGCACCAGTCGTATCCATACTACTTGTATGGATGCAACACTTGGACGCTGACTAAGCGGATAGAGAAAAAGCTCGACAGCAATTGCACAAGAATACTCCGAGCTATATCAAACAAATCCTGGTTGCAACATCCCACAAAAATGCAGCTGTATTGGCACCTACCTCCCATATCAAAGGGGTGTCCTCGTGGTGTAATGGTTAAAGCGATGAACTGCGGAATCGTAGTACGCGAGTTTGTACTCCAGTCGCGCTATTACGTTCACTTTCGGGCAATTACCCTTGGGAAAGGTATGAACCCCCTTATTCTCCCTCCAGCTATGGGTAAATAGTAGGACGGACTAGGTTCTTCAGCCTTGGTGAGGCAACTAGTCTAGGAGAAGGAAAACTCTGAATTAAAACCTGTTAAACTCCGCTTAAAAATTGACCTTGTGTCATATCCTGCCCGAGCGGAGGGGTTGGTAAATAGTACCTCCCATATCAAAGACAATGCATATATATATATATATATATATACGAAGGTCAATCAATAGATAAAGTGAATATTGTTAAAGGCGTTGGCAAGAGGAAGCATTGTTTACAGTTTGAACTTTTTCAATCTTCATGGTTCCTTTCATGTTTCTGAAGACTGTTAGCATGACTTAGTTTACGGATTGCTGTGTCGGTAACTTTATTTTACAGGAGAGACAAAAATGAGAAATTTTTAACCCTTCTAATTGCCATAGTAGTGTTCTGTTACAAAACGGAGTAAAGAATGATTAAAAACTTTCCCATTTCTTCGTTTCATTAAACAAATTTAAAGTTTAATTGAAATAAAATTCAGAAGACACACCATCCCATATTCAAGCGCCTGGATGAAAGTTTAATTTTAAAAAAAATCGTAACGTTTAAAGTTGACCAGTAATTTAACTATGAATAAAATCACCCACCGAATACCTTGTATTTTTTCATATTTGTACATTTTCATACCATCGGATTTATTTACATTTTCTCAGTTATCTAGATCAGGAGAAGCGCATCACAAGGTCAATTGTGCATCCCAAAAGGTCAATACTGTTGCAATCGGTTGCGAGGGTACCTTGCGATCAATTGCACACACATCCCAACACACATACACACACATACTAACACACACACATACACGCACACACTCACTCGTATACGGATATATCCAACTATGTTTTCAAAACAAATTTTGTTTATTTTTCAGGTTGACTCTCGATCAGCTTAGTATAAGCTGATTACAACAATTACGTTTTAATCTGAAAGTAACTTATTTTTATCATGGACTTTTTTATATTCTTGACAATACAAATAAATTTGCCCTTGTTTCAAATTCAGCCATCATATTTGTTTCCTTTTCTTGCTACTTGCCTCTTCGCCCAGAGCAATTTCTCCACAATTATACAACATCGACGTTATCACGTGGTTCTTCTTATCACTCAGACGTCGTCTAATTGGTCTAACCTCTCTTTTTTTATATGGTAGCAGATACACACAACAAAAACTTTAAGAAAAATATTGGCTACCCCAGTAGAAAACGGTGGGAATTCTGTACGACAATAAGCAGTAGAGCAAGACAGATTGAAAAATTAAATTCACTCAAAATATTTCAAATCTATAAATAATTGAGAAATGTTTATTTGCCTGCCCTCTGCAATCAACTAAACGGGTTAAAATATCGTCTCTCTTTATGAATGCATATTTATTGAACTGAGAGCAAGTAAATATCTTGACCGATTAGCTAAGCTACAATATAATACGCTGCATCTGGTGCTTCAAGAAAACAGTAATTAGCAAGACTTGCCGATATCATAAAGTTCCATCAGTTTCCTAAGTTGTTAGATCGGACTAAGGATACTACACACGCAGACTGGAATGGGGTTCCCCATTCTGAGAACCATGATAAAAGAGGCAGGATTCTCTCAGTCTCTGTATGTCTGGGAACAAAGATGAGAGACACCGAAGCGTGTACAAAGGTAGAAAGAACGATGTAAAGATCCCAGAAGAGCTGGTTTAGATTAGAACAAGAAAAAAACCTGCAAATCTATCCCGCATATTATGTCTGCCATTTGTTTCCACCTATTTCTGCGGCCTCAGTAACTAGATGAAGAGAATAAAGTACGGAAAGTCCTACATTTGAAATGAGTTGTATTTTTGTGTTTTCTCTCTTGTCGATCAGTTAATTGCCATCATTCACATAGCAGTAGTCGGTGACAACGCCACAGAACAAAGCAGGAGCTCTCTTTGCGAAAGGTTATTTGACATCAGATAAGAGTGGGAAACTATGTTGCTGCAAGATGAAATTGATATTACAGAATTTAATTTCTAAACATCAAAATAGAAATAAACAAAGAGTAAATTGATTTCCTTATTAATTATTCACAATTTTAATTAAACATTACTAATCATATTCTAATTATATGGAACCTTGGGATGTAAATGAATTATATAGAACAATTGCTTCATTCGAAGTAGCAATCCAGACAAATAATGAAATTATATAAGTTGATCAACATTTAATCCCACTCAATTAAATTGAGACTATTTCTCTCCAATGTAATATAACTCTGTTGGTGGGGTTTAGAATACGCTGTACGCATATCCTGCAAAAGTTAAGACGATCTTCCAAAATAAGTCTGTCCTGGGTATGACATACTTCATCTAATGGTGAGGTTCCAATCCTGGAAATATGTGGAATGTAAAGTAACTCTTCATTGCTCATACTCTCATTTTCACCCTGACTTCAAGTACTTGTTAGGGTCTAATCTATGTATTAAATAAATCTGTTTAAAATCTTTTGTAATCGATAGGATCGTGTGCTCCCCTCAAAAATCTCTTAGCTATACAAAATATGTAAATATGACTGAGATTCCCTTACCTTTCGGCATGAAATAACCCTATCTGGGTTGTCATACTTTTAAAAACTATCAGTCTCTTAAACTGATAGACTTGCCACGATTAAAGAATCCAATCTGCTAAGTACAATTTAACTCGACCTTGAAAGCGCTGAAAAATTATCAAAATATATTGAAGAACTTATCAAAGTATCTAGAATTAATGATTCAAGGACATTTCAAAACTATACATCTAACAGTTTTACAGAAGTTCGCTCAGATGGAAATACCCTTTACTAGCTGACCACCAACTGAAAGGAATCGTTTTCTTCTCATTAAAACCAGCCGCCATTCAAGCTTTTACTCCATACCTTCCATCGACGGTTACTATAAGAGAATCTATTCAGGGGATGGCTTAGCTATTTATAAATTCTCTGTCGAATACTCAACGCGAATCAAGTATCACTAACCAACCATCATCATTTTAATGGATTCTATCCTCATTAGATCCCTCAAATTTGTGACCTAAGAATTCTTTGGCAAATACTTTAAAGTAATAAAAATATTTTTGGTAAATGACAATGTTAGCGTTACTGGATATGTTATTTGTGTATTATACATGGTGCCAGATTAATGATTGAACAAGCACAAATATAATAGAACACAAAATATCTTAAATATATTGTCCTGTCTGCCCTCTTAATTCTGTTATTGCATGTGTTTGTGCTGGAAGAAACACAATGATAAAGATAATGTAGTATCTATCTTCGTCATTTTCACAATGTGTACCACATTGTTTTGAAATGAATATCTGAATTATATATCCACCTGCAGTCTTACTCGTTTGGAATCGGCATTGAGAATTGAACCCCTTGCAGCTTATACGCAATCTGCGTTGAAGTATCTATGTAAACGCCATATACTACTTATTCTTTCAAGTTATGACGTTTTGATACGCCATCGAGGTTTGTCGGGCGCTCAAAAGCTTTCACGAATTTTAAAGTTCGCTTTTGATCAATTGAATTTCAAGGAAAAATAAACCTTTATCTCTCTCTAATTATTTGTAATTTCATATTATGATCTTAATGTCTCCTCTGCTTCACCATCCATATCATCACATTATTGAAATCTTCCCTAGTTGGTCCCCATAATATCAGTTCTGCTTTTCTGTTAAAGATACTCCCATAAAGATATTAACATTTTTTCTTAATCACTTGTGGGAGATTCCAAATTGTGTTGATAGTGATGGTGAACATCTGTAGATTGAAATTATATCATAAAGGTACTCCTCTACGTATGTAAACATTTTAAAACCAGTATTATATATATATATATATATATATATATATATATATATATATATATATATATATATATATATCTGTGTGTGTGTGTGTGTGTGTGTGTGTGTTCATAAATACCTGTCAGTTTCTATATATAGAGCGATACATGCGATTTTATGTAAACTACCCCGGACATTCAGTATTAAAATTTCACCCGAAAAGGTTTGGCTCAGAATTTTTCAGCACTTATATATATTTATATTTATGCTGGAAACAGGAGTGAGTACCTATTTAAAAGGCCTTGTGCCACACATATTCTCTGACGAAAGCAACAAGCAGGAAACATACATATATATAATACGTATGTAAGAACAAAATAAATAAATTCAAAAAATACAAATCTCTTCGTGGACCTTGTTGTAGGTTCTTTGGACCTACAACAACCATCTCTAAATATATATATATATATATATATATATATATATATATATATATATATATATATATATGGTGAAGTGAACATATCTGTTTATACAAATGAAAATGACAGAAGTAATAAGAAATTTAATATGAACTTATATAAGTCACTATTTTTTTAATGTTTTGTTTTGTTTATTATGTTGTTAAGATAAGTTAGTTCAATCTATCATGTTGATTGTTCTTATTTGCTCTGTAGATATGCCGGTGTGAATTTAGATTTGTTTCTGACAGACTCGTCATCAAGCTGTCAACTCTTCAATATAAGCAGACTTTAAATCATAATCCCTCAAATTGTCTAAATAATGACAACAAACGATTCCAATCGACTGAATACAATGTGCATGTATAGATATGCAATCAGAAGCCTCTCGCAAAAAATATGTAAACTTCGTAGAGGACGCTTTGCCGGATGCTTGGAGATAGTGAATATGTTTTTCAGATATCAAAGTGAGTTTGATACTCACTGGGGGTTTGTTCCAGATTAAATAACCATCAACCATTGTGATGAATAATTCAATGTTGTTATCTGGAATAAATACTTTTACACAGTGTGTTTCATAAAATTAGATATTGGAGTTAATCTTATGAAAACCCTAATACGCTAGATCAAGTTAGACGCGAGTATATACGGCGTATTTAAAATCTGACAAAGTACGATAGTTTTGTGTATCTACTGACCACTGTGATGTCTGCCTCGAAAATCAGCATTCGAAATAATAAATGTTTATCTTCCCTCCAATATTCAAACATCGAAGTTTGAGAAAGTATAAAAAATATAAGAACTTTTGTTCTTATTAACCAAAAACCTTTGCCACTGTCAAGATGTGACCCAAGGACAATTTTATGCGGGGTACAACTGGTTTGAATTGAGAATTTCTTTTCTCCTAGACTGGTTACCTTACCAAGGATCTTGACCACAGTCTGTCCTACTATTTACCCATAGCTGGAGGAAGAACAGGTGGATTCATGCCTTTCTTACCTTATACTAACATACATTAGCTTGAATTTGTTAATACTTTCATTCTACGCTAATTCTTAGTACATGTTGTACATCATAACTTCAAATTTTACGTAATCACTTCTGGGACTTTTTAGTTAGAATATACAAATTTGCTAAGGTGGGTCTCAACCCCCTTGTAGCACTTGCCCTCATTGTTTAAAAGAAGTATAGCTTGGGTTTATTGTCTGTTGCATGAAGGACCTCATTAAAGGAGGAGTGCTGACAGAGATAGGAAAATTATTATAGCTGCTGCTAGGAGGGTTTGCTTCCTGGGGATCCTTACCTCGAATCAGCTTTGTGTCAAGTCTGCCACAGAGACAACAATGTGTTAATAAACCCATAAATATATATAAATTATATACAGACACCTCGACGTTGAGTAACAGTCTGTTTGTCACTTTTCATTCTTCCCTAGGAACCTTGGGCCAGACTAAGCTAACTTCGTAAATATCTATGTCAGTTTCTATGTACAGAACACATGAATGATAATCACAAAAATACAACGCCGTATTCATCGGGTTAAGAATATGTTGGTTATGTCTCTTGCAGACGGTTAAGACTCCCCCCAAAATGGTACCCTTGGTATAACTCTAAACTCTATCCAATGGCTAGACTCCGGTTCATTGGCATTATTCCCCGGTCTAGTGTGACCGGGATTGTTAATACTAGTTAGAGTCCTATTGGTCAAACTGATATATCTCAAAATTCTTCGGATTCGATAGAACACTGCAAAAAACGCTACCTCTTATGAAACAGCTAAACAAAAATGTTTATATGAATGTACAATGAACTCAATTCCCAAACCTCTTGGCAATAAATAACCTTAGACGGACTGACATGCCGTTAAAGTCAATTTATCAATACAGAAATATTTATTTATTTTTATTTCCCCTCTTCTAATATATGTGAAGAAATATATATTGTAGATGTCAGTCAACTTGGGAACTTAATGTTTGATTGGGTTTGGTTTCTATAGCATATCAACGTTCGTGGGTTATTTAATACGAAGCCATCTTTGCTGAAGAACAGTTATTGTATTTTAAACCCATTGCTGGGGGAGACAAGCGGGTCACACCTTTCTCAAGGGTACGAGTCCAAAAGTAAACATTATACTGCGGTTGGAGTTCCAAATCGCTTTCTGTGATGCTGCAGTTCAGCACATTACGCCTCTTTGAAACTTACTTGCTTCTCGTGTAAAAAAAGTTATTTTATCGTTCATCAGACAAATATCGCCATATTGGCGAGTTTAGAATACGTCAGATCCCAACAAAAGAAGTGACCATGATATAACACAAAACTGAATCATTAATGAAGCTCGAATTCAGGGGCGTTGTAATTTACAAAGCTTTTTGCTTAGATGTGGCACAAAGCCATGTGAAATGGGTACCCAATGAGACTCGAACTCACTCGTGTAGGTTTGCTAGTCGAACTTGCTAACCATTACACCACCAGAGGCGCCTCTGTAATTCTGTGGAGTTACCCTTTTTATAATCATCACTCTCTAGTCCATTCTGAGTCAGAAGTAGTCGTAACTGTCCCAATTCTGACTTAAATAGATCTGTTTGAAAATTACTTTTATTAGATAGAAATATTTGATGCCATATAACAGCAAATTGTTGGTCTTAACACTCCATTGCACTACTGAGATAATTTTTTTAAAAGCTATACTTTGATGTTATTGGGAGATAGCTTTCACGAGTTGAATAAACTATAGTTTTATGTTCATGTGGAAAAGAAAGATTTCAATGAACTCTATTCAACAAAATTTACGGAGTAAAACATAAAATTGGCCTCAATTGTGCCGCGGACTTGAAGTTTTAATTACTAAAGATCATTATTTGCCGAAGTTATTTGAAACATTGTATTTGCTTAAAAATTATTGGCGTTAGGAATATTTCAAACAATATAAATGAATGTAAATTGTTTGCACAAAGTTAGCTGGATGGGTTTGGTTTGGTTTTTTGGCATATCAACAATTGTTGGAAAATTTTATCATTAAAGGTTTTCGGACTATTGTCTTCATCTTTATTGTTATTTACATAACGTTTCGGCCGATATGTCCTCCGGCCTTCTTCGGGAACCTACACGGAACTTCAGGCTACGACCTTTATTGAATCCACGAAGGTCACCTGTTCTGATTCCGTTAGCCATAACCGGATACAAGTGTTAAGTATTCCTGGATTGTTACTCACCTGCAGTCAGGATTGAACCTGCAACCGCCAGATGATTGTCTCCTTAGAAGCTTGGGAAACAACACCTATAACCGTTACCCTATGTGTCCTGCTGGATAATAGTCTGAAAAACCTTAATGATAAAAATCATCAACCTTCGTGTCAGAAAGTTAGACAACTAATTGTAGGTAATTTAATGCCGAATCCATTTTTAGACATATAAACAGCTCTATTTCAAACAATTCAGTTTAGCTAAGTAAATTTTTTGTTTACACAGAGTTAAATATAAAAAAGTTCTATTTCAAACAATTCAGTTTAGCTTAGATACACAGTTTTTTTTTTATTTACACACAGTTAAATGATCAAACAGTTCTATTTCAAACAATTCAGTTTAGTATGTCAACAAAGTTAAATGGTTTCATGTATTGCTAAGTATTACTATCAATTCAATTAAACATCAGTCATTTGTTTACACACAGTTAAATGATGAAACACTTCTATTTAAAACAATTCAGTTTAGCATAAGTACATATTTTAGTTAACACACTGTAAAATGTAAAAACAGTTAATTCCAAACAATTCCGTTTAGCGTAATTATACAGTCTAGATCTATTTGACCAACAGATAGGATCCTATTAAATGCTACTACTCCAGGCCAGAGTGGACCTGGAAGCGATGGCAATGAAGGGCTACTCCGCATTCCCCAAAGCTCCAGCATATCTGAAGCCTCAACATCAGATTGTTTACTGTCATATCCAGGACACTCGTTGGTGGAGTCTAACCCCTCTGCAGAGATGCAGTTGGTGTATTTTACAGCCCCAACCGAAAAGGCCAACGAAGTTACTCGAAACTAAAATTACTAAGGGATTGTTAGTAGCAGTAGTTATTTGAAACCTTATATTTGCTTGCAAAGTACTGGTGTTAGGAATATTTTACATAAGCTAAATGTTAGAGAATTGCTTTTACAAAGTTACTTGAACCTATCATAGCCAATTCGGGTGGTATAATGGTTAGCAACCTAAACTAGCACACCTTCACATGTGAGTTCAAGTCTCATTGGGTGCCATGTTCATTCTGTCTTATGCTACATCGAAACAAAAAGGTTCGTAAATTACTACTTGAAGCTATAATTACAAAAGATTATGATTAGTAGTAGTTATTTGAAACCTAGTATTTGCTTGCGAACTATTGGTATTAGAAAGGAATACTTTAAAATAAACAAATAATTATATACAAAAGAGTGCAATAAAAAATCTCATAGAATATACAAATATAACCATGATTACAATCAAATATTTACAAATGAATCTTATTTCAGTTTTACATATACTATAAGGTGTGGATATGTCGTCCAGCATATAAACCAGTCAATTTGATTCATGTGAAACCCAGTGAGGATCAAACTTTTGTTAAAAGTATGACAAACTAATTCGTTAACCAATTGACATTCGTGATGGTCCGAATATATGTAGGTGAGTATTGGTTTTAGAATTCCTTTATTAGTCTTTTTGAGCAATTTATGAATATTATCTTGGACCAAGCTTTCAGGAAGTTCTAGCTATTTTGTAAATCAGCATTCGAAATTCTCATCTTCTCTCGTCCAGGTCATGACTATTTCTTTAACAGGTCATGTCATTAAATAGTTATCTAATAAGCTCAAGTAGGTCTGGCTCAAGGATATCGAGAAAAGACTCCTAACCCTCAGGCAGTAAATCCCTCCGACAGACATTTATTTAAATAATCATTGAAGCACAATACAACAGGATTTGAATGCACGGTGAAGTACAAACTAATTACACTTTGAATTAGGAGGTGAAAATGAAAGTGAAAGTGAAAGTGGAAGTAGGAGTTACTTCTTGAAAACTTCCCACCTACGAGAGGTAGACGATATGAACCTTTTATATTTGTTATGAAAATTTTGCGGCACACACTTTTAAACACATTATATATATATATATATATATATATATATATATATATATATATATATATATATATAGGGGCTGTGAATACTTTTGTTTTTTGATCCTGATACATTACGTGCATGTGATGAAAGATACAAAATTGTGTTTGTATATATATATATATATATATATATAGAGAGAGAGAGAGATATCAATTGAGAGAGAGAGAGAGAGAGAGAGAGAGAGAGTGGGGGGAGAGAGAATAATTTTTCTTTCAATACAAGTCGGCAGTCTATAGTTGGTTATTCACTTTGTTAATGGTTATATATATATATACTTACGTGTGTATGTACTAAGGCGTATATATGTGTGTTTTTGTATATGTTTGTGTATGAGTGTGTGTGGGTATGGGTATAGGCACATAATAATTTCGTAACCGAATTATGAAAAAAACGTCTATTTTACTCAGGGGATATTCTTCAGCATAATCCAAAATTCCATTAAATGTATATTATACGTTATCAATTTCATATCATACTTCACCAATTACTGACCTACTCTCGTATATATATATATATATATATATATATATATATATATATATATATATATATATATATATGGTTGTGTGTGTGTGTGTTTTAAAATATTTATTCGCCTACTTTCTCTTTGAAAGGAATATACCTTTTGATAAAGTATATATGTAATTCTTTATTCTGTACAAGGAGATATATAAATAATTTTGCATTGATTTGTCTTTTAATGTATGCATACCCGCCGTCAGGTGTATTCCCTTCAACCTATCAGGCAGTCTCGTGCTCAGTTCTTCCACCCACGCACTTTTATATTTGAGCACACTCACACGAAATTATACGCGGCCGCCGCATTGCAGTACTCAAGAACCACACACAAACATACACATACACACACACACACATACACAGAATCAAGAGACGCACCTTCTTTTATATAAATTACTGTATAAGTAAAAAAAAAAAGAAGAAAAATGTCACCACCCACTCAGTGAATTTAGAACAAATCAAAACTTGCAAAATTCAGCCAATGGGAAAATCGAAACAAATCACGTGATTTTCGATTAGAAAAAATGGAAAATTCTGTCTTTTCTTTTTCGTCTTTCTTTCCTCGTGATAATAATAAAAATCAGTCAAAACCAGTAATAATATTACTTATCTACTTTAAGAAAACATTTTTCATTTGGATTAGACTCTTAATGTAAGCTTAAGACAAAAGGCTTTTTGCTCAGTCAATGCTGAACTAACTGCTACTTTTACTTTCATTTTCACCTTCTCTTCTATTCTTATTTTTCAGTCTCTTTCTATTTCACGCAGTCAATCTCCCCACCATTTTTAAATATGCAAATGAGAATCTTTATAGCCTGAATTATATTTTTTATTCAATGCAATTCAGCAGTTTATAGCTATTGTTAGAATTTAGAGATTATATTTGACCAGCATATTTTTTGCTAATCAAAAATCTACGAGAAAAAAGTCGGGTGTATGACCAGTATATTTTATGATTATTAAATATCTATGAGAAAAAAGTGCGATATATAAAAGATATAAAAGACATGGATTTAATAGATTATTTTTATCATAATTTCAGTCTTACGAGGATGATGGCGAAAATTTCTCGGTCTACTCAGGAAAGAATGAACAGTTAAAAAATCAAATTCAAGATTTTATTCAATTTAAAATATCTTTTTTAAGGTTTAAAGAAATTATATGCTTTATTAGTAGAAACACTGGATGAATCTGTGAAATGACACGTACATTGCATAAATATCGGCTACCTCGTTCTTTGTCAGGCCAAGAAACTTTTCATTCCATCCCATTTGTAGGTAGGATATATTAAAATAGTATGTATACCCAACCCATCCGCAACGACACAAGGACAACTTTTAAGCGAAGAGTATCTAGTTTGACATCAGAGTTTTTCTTCTATACTTGTTGCCATAACAAGGTTGATGAGCATAGTATGCCCTCCTATTTACTCATAGGTGGGTGAGAGAATAATTGGATTCAAGCTTTTTTAAAGGCTGTTAGTACCATGGAAATCTAAACTGCCTAATCCAGGATTTAAACACGTAGCACTGACAATAACCGTTATACCACGAGCAGCTGTCGACAAGTGAATGTCCACGAGAAGAATATAGGGATGAGGTTATCATAAGGGGTTTTAGGAAAGTGTCTAAGAAGGAATTCAAAAGGGGTAAAACATTATATTCAACTGGGAAATGTCCAAAAAATAGGAACAGGCAAAAGGGATATCACTATTTCTCTCTGTTAATACAAAAAAGCCTTAAGTTCTGTAATTAATCAAAGCCTCAGTTTTGTAAACTTTAATAATTGAAAAGACAGAAAGGTACGTCAGAGTTGATCGATAACGAGTGCAAAAAATGGTTATCTTTCAAAATTTAAAGTAGAAAATTAATCTTTAAAATTTGTATTTCATAGGTGCGTAATACAAATGGTGTGACATAGAAAAGGTTAAGCAATATATATATATATATATATATATATATATATATATATATATATATTGGTAATGAAGTTTGCTATATTTACGAATAAAGAGTGTTTTATATCAATTAGGATAACATGAACACAAAGTCAACGGTGCTTAGTAAGAGTCAGGTTTTCGCCTATACATTCATCAGGCCAAGATGAATGCATAGGCATAAACCTGACACAACACACACACACACACACACACACACACACACACACACACACACACACACACACACACACACACACATATATATATATATATATATATATATATAATATATTTTATAAATAAGTACACGTCAACCAATTATTTCATAAAAGACAATTTTCTTCTTAACGAAAAGATACCAGAAATCTATTGTTTCTCCTGAGAACAAAGTCCCAAAATCTGGAAAGGATTCCGACGGAATTGAAGACAGGCCAAGCAATGTATTGTTGAGGTCAATTGGAATACTTAGAAGTGTTACTGAAGCAGCAAAGCAGAGTTGCTGTTGCTCTGACTTCTGTGAAATTCACCAATTACAACTGTTGTGAAAAACGACAACAACAACAACTACTACTACCACTAATAATAATAATAATAATAATGTTACAAGACGAGTGGACACCATCCAAACTACAGCATTTTTGAGATCGGCCAGATTCCTGAGAAAAGTCCTGGAGATTTGAGGAGACTTGTTGTCACTCACACTCCAGTGAGAAACCATCAGCTAACGCTGGTGTGTAAAACTCACAAAAGAGAACAAATAATAATGATGTCAAAGGAAACATTGACAATACGCTGGAGAATAACAAGTGTAGTTTATGTGGCGACAAAGATGAAATTTATGCAAATTGGCATTAGAGAACGACAAGAGCTGACACGATTGGGTGGGAGATGATGAAAAACAAGCAAGCAATAATAATAATAATAATAAAATTGATAGTCAACAAAAAAAAAGAACCTGCAGAGTTGTGGACTTTACCATCGCAGCAGACCACAGATTTTAATTATAAGAAAGCGAAAAGAGAGTTAAGTACCTTGACCTTACTTGAGAAGTGAAAAACTATGGAACATCAAAGTGACGGTAATACCATTTGTAATTGGCCCACTTGGAATAATTCACGGAAAATAGGTATAGGGACCGGAACACTTGGAAATAAGAGGAAAAGTGGAGCTCATCAAGGCTCCAGCATTATTGAGATCAGTCAGAATACTGAAAAGAGTCCAAGAAACTTAGGAGACTTGCTGTCTCTCAAACCCCTCCAAAAAACCATGAGTGTGAAAACCTCTCAAAAGAGCAAAATAATTATGATAATAATTACTGAATCTCTGTGAATTAAATTGATCTTTATTTCTCCATGTCTGTTTCTAATCAAACAGACATATAGAAATAAAGATCAATATGAGATTTTAATTCTGTATTTACTCGAACCGATGATACTGATCTACATCGAAAAAATAATTTGATTAAATTGAACAACGAAATGAAACTGTAGAAAATAATATTTTACTCATTTATGACTTCATTATGAAAAAGATTTAACGCTTTAAAATTATTATTTTCATTTTCCGACATTGTTTCCTGAAAATATTATGAAAGTGATTAATTGCTAAGTCATTAATTAATTTTCTTCAACTTATAACATTTTTCCTTCACTCCATTAATCCAAAGAAAAATCAATTTAGGTCAAGTTGCCGAGAGAGAAATGGAATTGTTTGTGTTTTTTAAACTACGGAAACTATTCCAACATTTCCTGTGGTGGTAATTGCTGATGGGAGAATAAAGCCTTATAGGGAGTGGGGTATCTGGTTGGAAAAATCATAAATCAAACAAGTGGTTGATCTTTCTTCACGTTTTTTCCTTTTTTATGGATGTATTCGTACGTTTATTTTCCTTTTCCCCGTGTGATATACGCGAACGATAGTTACAAGCATACTACTACTACTACTACTACTACTACTACTACTACTACTACTTGAATCTGTTGAAGAAAATGAGATGCCTTAAATTCCTGGTCGGAAACCAGATCTAGTACTAATTCTCCAAAAGAAAAAATCGTCATCAAGAAAATGTTGTCGTTCCAGCGGACCACGGAGTGAAAATAAAAGAAAGCTATTAGGTAGACAAATAATTGGATCTTGCTGGAGGGAATGGTTCTCAAAGAGGCTGGAGGAACTGGCAATTGGAGGAATAATCAAGATCATCCAAACGATACCAGTGTTAAGATTAGCAAGAATGCTCAGAAGAATTCTGGGGACCTGAAGAGACTTGGCGTCACTCAGACTCCTGTGAAAAACCTCCAGTTAAAACACTCACCGAGTGAAAATAATGTTAAGGAATATACCCATATAGGATTAACTGGGTCGATCTGGACTCTTCCTTGTTGAGAACTGTGTAAATAATTGACATAAAAGCCAATGCTTTATGCCCAAATCAAACCTATCCTACCGAATGAAAAAATGTTTGGGACTTTATCAATGAAACAGATCATCTAATCTACGCTCAGTGTTTGGATTTAATGACCATTAATTAAGAGATGAACATTAATAAGATGGTGGTTACTGCTGTTCCAGCAAACCAGAGATGTTAATTAAAAAAAAAGAAAAGAATGAAAAGCTCGAAAAAAATATCTAGCTTTTGTTGCGCCGGTAAACTAGAAAAAAAGTGGGATTTGAAGGCAACATGTGTACCTATAATTAGTGGCGATTTTAAAATCCTGGAAAAAGCTTGCAAAGTTTCAAGTATCTAAAAAATAGTATCAATGAAATCCTAAAACTGTGAAGACTACTGGAGTATATTCAGTTTCTTTCCCAGAAAAACTGAAATATGAAACAAAATCTCTCAAATGTATTTTTAACATGATCTTAAAAGTCCAAGATTAATAACTATTTAATTAGTTCATCCTGCGATGTTTGAGTCTCTTCTGCACTTACCACATCTCATCGTCATACAACAGTTGCCCTTTACGAAGTATATCAAAGAAACCCTTTGCTACGTAGTAGCCAGTTTGGCCTTACTTAGGGTGAAGCTTATTTTTATAAAAAAGAAACTTTTCTTTTTATAAAAAGAAAGGTTAGTTTTCACTTTAAATCAAAAGACAGTAGATAATATTTAGGTGAAAGACAAAACAAAATCCCCCCCCCAAAAAAAACACAAAATATTGCAATGGTTAACAGCAGTCAGTGAGGCTACTTGTGTACCGAGGAGTGAAACACACAAAGACAAAACCCGTCTTTTACCGTTAGGCCCCTCCATAATTTTATTCGCACTTATTCTGTCTCATGGAAGTAGAAAGAAATGAATAATGGACACCACGTAGCAGCTTCTTCTATTCTCAGATTTTTCTTCCTTGTTCTTCGTCCACACCCTGGACACCATAAGAAAAACTGTGGCGGAGTCACGAAATTCGTAATATATATACCGGGGTTGACAGAACATCCATCTTCCCTCTCTGCTTTGGGTTGATATCATCTTCGATTTCGCTTCCTTTATTTAAAGGCATATCAACCATCATGGTTTATTTAATATCAATTCAATTCTTATTGAAGAACAGTAAAGTTACTATTCAGGCTCAAATTTACGATGGACTGTTATGGGTGAAATACTTTAATTGAAATAAATCAAAGATGGATAACATTGGATATTTCCCCGACATGTTGCCCATTTGAAATGAAATTTAATGAAAGCAGAATTGACTGAATGAATCTATAAAGGAGAAAACAGCCGTTGCATGAGTGAAAGAGTTTTAAAAAAAATTGCTTTAGTGAGTGAGTGAGTGAGTGAGTACTTAAAAAGTTATATGAGGTAAAACAAATAAAAACTTTTAAAAAGATACAGCAGAGCTGTTAAGTTATATATAATGGCCTGCTGGTGAAATTCAGAAGAAGGAGATCAAGCTTCATTGTTTAAAGTCAAACTTGATAAAAAAAAAGAAAGAAAAAGAGCAGCACAATCAGCTGGTGTAGTAGAATAGACCAAATACATCTCTGAAGAGAGGTAAGACTCCTATAATGAGTGTCCTGATATGACACTAAACTGTACCTGATGGTGAGGCTCTTGTCCTGGAATTCTGGGGGAATGTGGAGTACCCCTTCATTGCCATTGCTCCAAGGTCCAATCTGACTCGGGGTGGTTGTATCTGTTAGGGTTCTAGCCATGGGCTAAATGGAATTGTTTGAAATTTAAACTGAGTGTAAACAATTCACTCACATCAAATTGAATTATTAGAAATCGAACTGTCTGGCCATTTAACTGAATTTAAAGAGATGACTGATGTTTATTTCAATTGTTAGTGATAGAGAGCAATACTTGAAACCATTTAATTCTGTGCAAACGAATGAGTAATGTTGAGTAGAATCATTAGTGTTCGATAGTAATACCTGAAAATCTTTTACTGTGTGCCTAAATTGAATTATATTTGAAAACATTTGATTGTGTGCACATAAATGAAAAGTGTTCAATTGATTAATTAGTGTTTAATAGCAATACTTGAAACCACTTCACTGTTTGCAAACAAATGATTAATATTGAATTTAACTATTTGTGTTAGATAGCAATAATTGAAACCATTTAACTGTGTAGAAATAAAACATTATCTGCAAAATGTGTTTACAAAATATATATGAATATATATGATTCAATATAAATGTACAAAGAGGATTTGTCATTAAATAACTTACAATGGTTGATAGGCTATAAAACCCAACTAAACCAGAGAGAGAGAGAGAGAGAGAGAGATTTTTAAAATGATAAATTTGAAATTCTAAAAAAATCTATCTTTCCCATGTTATTTCATTTTCTTTAGAAATTTGAATTAATTTCTGATTTTTGAATAATGATAACGAATGGGTAGAAAATATGATCCGTTGAGAATTGTGCAAGAGATGAAAATTTAAACATGTTGACAAATGGTATCTGCCTAATCAAAAATATGTCCAAGAAAATAAGACGCACAAAATTCTCTGGGACTTTGAGATACAAACGCATTACTGAATCACGGCCAGAAGACCAGATCTAGTTTTGGTTTTATTGTTTAATGGCAGATCAACCTTCGTTGGTTATTTAATGCTAAAAATATACTTCTAGAAGAACAGCAGTAATGCTTTTTAATCCATAGCTAAGAGGGCTTATACCTTTCCCCAAAAGTATTTGTCTGAGAGTGCGACTGAAGTTCGAACTCGCTTACAACGGTTCCGCAATATATCGCTTTAACCACTACACCACAAGAACAACCACGTTTTTATTAGCATGAAGACAATAAGTTTTCAACCACGGAATTTCGCTTATTTCAGCAGACCACAGAAGGAAAATCAAAGAAATCGGAAAGATAAACAGATGGTTTGAACTTGCCAGAGAGGTTTATAAGGTATGGAACAGGATATTAAAGTGATGCAATTGTAGTTGGAGCCATTACAGCAGTTCTGAATCAGTGAAAGAATCGACACGATGCAAACAACAGCACAGTTAAGATCAGTTAGAATACTGAGAAGAGTCCAGGAGACCGGAGGAGACTTGTTGTTTCTCAGACTCCAGGGAAAAGCCACGAGGTAAAAGTGGTTTAAAACATCGCAAAGAGTGAAAATAATTAAAATTTGTTAGAAAGAGTTAAACAAATTGGTTTAGATCAATGATCAATATAATAACAGCGGAAAGGAGAGAAATTTGAAAACTCAGGCCAATGCTATATGCAAAAATCAGAATCTGTATTACAAAATGAAAACTTAAAATACTTTGGGACAAAAATCCAAATGAATCATCTACTCAAGGCAGGAGATCTGATTTAGCCTGAGAGAACAAGAAAAATATCTATCTTCTGTTAGCACATAACAGAAGATAACTATTTTTCTTTGTTGCTACAACAGAATAGTTTAAAATCAAAATAAAAGAAAATATATAGAACAGTAGTACCTATCATTATAGGAACAGTAGTACCTATCATTATATGAACATTTAGAACAATCCTGATGAGCATTGTGAAGATGGAAAAATTTGCGGCCCGACTAAGAATCAAAATAATAAAGACGAAATAATCGACAAAATCAAATATTTCATAGAGTGCTGAACTATTAAGAAATTTGCTGTCACTTGATCTCCAATGGAAGTCACTTGTTACTGTTTGTATAGATTATGTAAAACTACAAGTAGTGGTTGTTGAAAACGAGGAAAAGAAACTTATCAGTAAATTTCTAAAAAGAAATGTCTTAAAGATAGCACTCATCATTGAGCCGGGTGACCATAAACTAAAGTCAATGGAAAAGGGAAAAATATATGAGGAAAGATAAAAGAAAAATGAGAAATTTCTGGAGTGTGAAGGTAACGATCGAACCCTCATTAACTGGCGCACTTTGAACAGTGCTAGAAACACAATAATCGTAATGAGGTGGAAAAACTGTGTCTCGCCAAATTGCATGAGTGCTAAGTTCTATCCAGCTATTGAAAAAGGCCCAGAAGATTTAAAGAGGGTTATTGTAAGGTGATTGTTAACACTAAGCTCTACGAATTTCGTGTGAACCAGCAGAAATAATAATAATAATAATAATAATAATAATAATAATAAGAAGAAGAAGAAGAAGAAGAAACTCCTATGGGACTTTGACATACACACGGATCACCTAATCTCGGCCAGAAGACCAGACCTTATAATAATCAACAGAAACAACAACAACAAAAAAAAAAAAGAATTTGCAGAATTGTCGACTTTGCACTCCCAGCTGACCACAGAATAAAACTGAAAGAATGTGAAAAGAAGGATAAGTACCTCAAACTTGCAAGAGAATTAAGAAGATTGTACCAATAGTGGATTGGTGCTTTTGACACAATAACTAAAGGATTATTAAAAGGCCTGGAGGACTTGGAAGTTGGCGGACGGGTAGAGACTATCCAAATGACAGCCTTACGGAGAACGGCCAGGATACTGAGAAGAGTCCTGGAGACTTGAGGAGACTTACTGTCACTCAAACTCCAGTGAAAAATCATCAGCTGATACTGATGTGAAAAACTCTAAAGGAGCAAATAATAATAATAATAATA
>OY757905.1:140418660-140431160 GCA_963585895.1 Sepioteuthis lessoniana | reverse complement strand
CTGTGTGCATTTTTGTGTGGTAAACGATCCATATATGTATGGATTACAAATTCAGACAATGATTTACACTGTTCAAGAATTGAAGTGCAGAATGAAATCTTGGAAGTCATTACGGAAAGTATTGGCGACGAGAGATGATTTGTGTCACTCAATTCCCAACGAAAATCCTCAGTGATGATGTCTATGACAATAACAACAATAACAGCAACAATAATAATAATAATTATGATAATCTGTTCTGGAGAATGAGACGCATTAAGTCCTCGGGGATTGTGAGATACAAAAGGGTCACCTAATCTCGGCCAGACGACCAGACCTGCTAATAATAAAAAAAAACAAAATACAAAAAAAGAAAAGAAAAAGAACTTGCCGAATCAAAAGAAAGCAATAAGAAAGGTAAGTATCAACACATTGCTAGGGAATTGAAAAAAACTGTGGAACATGAAAGTGATAGTGATTCCAATTGTAATTGGTGCTCTTGGTACAGTTACCAAAGGATTGCTACAAGGATTTGAGGGCTTGGAAATAAGAGGACAAGTGGAGACCATTATTGAGATCGACAGCATTATTGAGATCGACTAGAATACTGAGAAGAGTCCTGAAGACTTGAGGAAACTTACTGTCACTCAAACTCCAGTGAGGAACTATAAGCCAACGCTAGTGTAAAAAACTCGAAAAGGAGTAAACTTATAGTAAGAAAGAGAAAGTTGAGAAAGAAGATAAAGACATATCAATAAGAAGATGATGAATACTATTTATAAGAACGTCTATGTTTGTTGAAAGGCATATCAACTTTCGTGGGTAATCAAATGCCAAAGCCACCTTTTTAGAAGATGAGTAATGGAACTAATAAACCCATAACTGGTGAAATAAGGAGAGTTCATGCCTTTCTCAAGACTTATTAGTCCGAAGGTTAACGTAATAGCTCGACTGAAGTTTGAACTCTCTTACTACATATTCGCAACCCAGCACGTTTACCACCAACCCACGGGGACTATCCAAAGAATGGTAAGGTAAAAAGATAAAAAGTAAAAAAACACAGCAAAACTTTTATGAAAGAGAATCAAAAATGGAAAGAGTGTAGAATGACCAGGAAATTATTAATAAAGAATTATCATTGTAATTTGAAGACTAAGATGGATGGAAATAATACTACTCAAACTCCTCCTCCTCCTCTTATTGCTACTACTACTAATAATGATAATAATGATAATAATAATGGATGTGACTGTGATGCCAATTGTAGTTGGTGCACTTAGAATGGTCCTGAAAGGTTTGGAATAAAGACTGAAGGAATTGGAAATTAGAGGAAAAATCGAAACCATCCAGACCACAGCATTACAAAATACAGCTAGAATGCTCAGACGAGTCCTGGAGACCTGAGGAGACTTGAGGTCACTAAGACCCAAGTGAAAGACCACCATCTTACTCTGCTGTGAAAAACTAGCAATAATAATAATAATAATAATAATAATGAGAAGAAGAAGAAGAAGAAGAAGAAGAAGAAGAAGAAGAAGAAGAAGAAGAAGAAGAAGAAGAAGAAGAAGGTAAAGGAAAAATGGAGGAAAATGAAAATGTGCATTCTATTTTGCAGATAAGAGCAATAATGCGTATAAAGTTAATAGAAATTCTGTCCAGTCTTTGGATAAATTCGGCCCTTGGAAGTGAGTAGGTGTTTCCAGTGAGTTCTCCGAAGAACAGAGCTATAGATCATATATTTACAGAAAAATTGATAAACAAGATAATCCAAGAAGAAGAGTTTAATAAGAAAGAAAGTCGACGCTGTAACGTTTCGGTTTTAACAGGTATTCTTGACAAAAAACTCCTCCCTATCCCCATCTTTTAACACACACACACACACACGCACACACACAAAATCTCTCACACATACACACACTCACACAAACATATCCACGCATACATTCACACGCACAGCACGCATAGAAGGGGGGGTTCATCATAAGTAAATGTTTTTGGAGAGTGTCCAGTTTAAATTTGAAGCAAATTTATAAATAGTCACTTAACGGATACACATAGACACAACGACAATAAACTCAAGTACCTCGTTCACAAGCACACATACAAATACATGTAGCCACGCAAACGCACATCACCACAAAAGCATATACATTCTTAAATTCAGTTTTATTCACACAGGAATTAGGAAATTAAGCAAAAAACATGGACTTATTTGTTGGATATAGAAAAATCTACTTTCAGCACATATAACAGTATATGAAAGTACAAAAATACATGTGAAAATGTCTTTACACCAGTAATACATGCATATATATATATATATATATGTGTGTGTATGACTCTGTGTGTGTACAGGTGTACATATATATTACAGGTACTATTTACCAACCCCTCCACTCGGGCAGGATATGACACAAGGTCAATTTTTAAGCGGAGTTTAACAGGTTTGAATTCAGAGTTTTCCTTCTCCTAGACTAGTTGCCTCACCAAGGCTGAAGAACCTAGTCCGTCCTACTATTTACCCATAGCTGGAGGAGAATAAGGGGGTTCATACCTTTCCCAAGGGTATTTGCCCGAAAGTGAACGTAATAGCGCGACTGGAGTACGAACTCGCGTACTACGATTCCTCAGTGCATCGCTTTAACCATTACACCACGAGGACACCCCTTATATATATTACAGGTGTACATATATATTACATGGACATTGTTAATTCTTTCTTAGTAAACACTTATCTATCTTTATATTAAGATATGTAGTAACACTGCTGAATTATCCATCAATATATATATATATATATATATATATATACTATATATATATATATATATATATATATATATATATATATATATATATATATATATATATATATATATATAAGGATAAAGAGAGAGAAAGAAAGAGAGAGTAAGAAAGAGAGAGAGAGTAAGAGAGATTGATAGATAATTGTAAAGATTCAATTATAAAGATTGTGTTGCGCCTGCCTTAAGAAACGACCATAACCCAAGCTTCCCTCTTGCACTTGTATTTAACGAACTATGGCGTCTTTGTATTTGTCACGAGACCTGACAATATCCTAACTAACCCGACTACATATTCATATAAACTGGCCCCTGCAATGATCTGATACTTAACAACTAGATTTTACTCGTAACTTAATTTTGATCTGCACTGAGTGAAGTGTTCACTTGACTCCAGAATATGCAAAAAATAGCTACATTCATATATTTCCGTCTGATTTGAGAATATCAAAAAAAGTACTGACATTTATGTTTATACATATACAAAACAGTACTTGATTGAGGGTTGTTCTTTTTTAAATGGATAAAACCACATTTGTCAATGAATGAACGAGAGATCGTAGGATTTATTACATGAATGAAAAAAAGTCTGTAGCTTAAAAAGTAATCAGGAAACTGAATCTATATTTTCTGTGGACGAGGACATTTTTATGAGAGCCGATAATGTTAAAACCAAAGTAAAAAATAAAAAAGAGAGGATACAAAAATAAAGTAATATCGTTTAGGCGTAAATTGAGATTAGACCCTCATTTGCATAATAAGAAAGTACTATACACTAACCAAGAGGGACTAAACTATGGGCGAAAAGTGATTCACTAGGCAATGTACAGCCGTTTAAACTAGTGATATTGGCAGAAAAATAGAATTCATCTTTGATGATAACGACCACAAATTCTCTGTGAGATTGAAATTCAAACGAATCCCTCAACTAAATCTAGAAACAAGAGGAAAGTATGTCTGATAATAGAGATATGTTTCCCATAAAGTACTCAGTAAAATTGAGAGAAAATAGAAAAATACTGAACTTGTCAGAGAATTGAAGGAATAATAGAATATGAATGATACAGTCGTGAACTTTCGTCCTAATCGTCTGGGTTTGAAGACGTCGATTACTTTCTCTCTAAAAGGTGAAGTTCCTACTTTAAAAGTGTGTCCTATGACTAAAAACTGCATTCAGTGAAGAGGCTCTAGATCTAGAGCTCTGAGGAACGTGGAGTACTAATTCCTCACCATTACTCCCAGGTCCACTCTGTTAGAATCTCATCTACTATTAGCATTGTACAGTTATGTTTGAAACCATGTAAAAATATTCAAACAAATGGTTAATAAATAGGAATAGTTACTGTAAACCATATAATTGTGTATAAATATTACAATTATTAAATACCAATGAATAATACAGTATATAGCAGTGAATAAATTATTTGTATTAAATAGGAATACTTCAAACTACTGAACTGTTTTAAGGCAAATGCTTATTGTAGACAAGAAAGTGTGATTAAAAAATATGACTGCAATAGAACTTGATTAAAATCAAACATTTACAAATAAGTTAAATATCGGCATTGAATAACCCATAAAGAGTTGATATGCCGTTAAATAAACCAACCAAATAAAACCAAACCAAGGCGTCGTGTGCTTCCTTATTGACACATTGGGACGGATCTTTGTCATTTACTAGACCTAAGTTAGTTTGGAACAAGGTTCAAAATCTGAGGCAACTAGTGAAAATCCATCTCATTAAAAAAAGAGTTTGGAAGAAATTAAAAATCTATGCATAGTCGAAAGAATGTAGACAGATGATAACATTACTAAGATTGGCAAGAATATTGCGGAGGGTGCAAGTGTATTAAGAAGATTTGCTCTTTATTGATCTCCATTTAAAGTCCCTATTAAAATAGGAGTAAGTAAAAGTGGCGACCGTTGACGAAGGCGACCCGAAGGCGACCCTTTCAATAGCTACAACATCGAGGTATAGGGGAGGGCTCTACTCCATTCCCTGGATTGTTCCACTTTATCCTTGATCCGTAACTTATAATACTGAGTGTTAAGCAAGGCGGCATCAAGTACCATTTTTTGAGTCTTTGGTATGACTCGACCTGGGACTGGACTCCGGTCTCCCGGACTATTGGCGAACAGTAAATGTTCAAAATAAATAAATGAATGAATAATAATAATAATGATAATAATAGTCAACAATAAAAAGAGAATCTTTCGAATAGTGGACTTTGCCGTCCCGACAGACCGCAAATTGAAATCAAAAGTAAACGAAAAGAAAAATAGATACCTAGACCTTGCTTAAGAGCTAAAAAAAACTATGGAAAATGAAGGTGACGGTGATACCAATTGTAATTGGTGAACTTGGAACAATCCCCAAAGAGACTGGAAAACTTAGAAATAAGAGGACAAGTGGACACCATCCAGACTACAGCATTATTAAGATCAACCAGAATACTGAGAAGAGTCCTGGAGACTTGAGGGAGCTGGATGTCACTTAGATTTCAGTGAAAAACCATTAGCTAACGCTGGTGTGAAAAAACTCTCAAAGGAGTAAGATGATAATACACAAAGACACATAAAATTTCTTCGGACCTTCAGATACAAGCAGACCAGCCAATCCAGACGAGAAGACCAGACCTAATTTTCATTAATAAGAAGAAAAAAACTTGTCGTCTCGTGGTTTTTGCCGTTCCAGTCGACCACAGAGAGAAAATAGAGGCAAGTGGAAAGAAAGACCTTGCCAGCGAAATAAAAAAAAAGTTGTGGAACATGGTGACGGTGATACCATTTGTAGTTGGAGCTCTTGGAACAGTCATCAAGAGCTTGGAAAAGATATTGCGTGAACTGGAGGTTTGAAGAACAATTCTAATCATCCTGATCTCAACACGACTAAAATCATCTAAAACACCTAGAAGAGTCTTGGAGAATTTAAGTGATTGTTGTCACTCAGTCTCCAGTGAAAACCAAATAATTTGAACTGGTGTTTAAAAAAGAATACAGGGAATAGGATAACACAATAAAGACAAAAAAGACAAAAATAAAAAAAGACAAGAACTCTAAAATTCGTTGCTTGCTTCTTCATTACTTTGACGGGAAAACTATATGCACCTGTTGATTGTCGCTTGCATATTTCAACGTTCTACTCGCTAGCAGATTGCATAAAGAAATTTATTCAACCTGAGTAGTTTTCTGTTGTATATGCATATATAGTTCAAAAAGGAGCTTACATATATAGAGAGTTAAGTAAATTAACCTATATAAGCTATTTAGCATAAACCACCTCACTCTCTCTCTCTCTCTCTCTCTCTCTCTTTCACACAGAGACACAACTATATACATTATCACAAACAGGGACAGCGGAATACGTAAAAAAAATGGTGGGGTATACAGAGAGAGAGAGAGAGAGAGAGAGAGAGAGAGAGAGAGAGAGAGAGAGGGAGATTAAATTGATAGATTTTCATAATCTTTAATTGTTTTCTCTGTCTTTCCGTAGCTCACACGTTTGCTTTTTGTGTGTATTAGAAAACAAAGAAAGAAACAAACAATAAAAGAAACAAAAAACAAACAAACAAACAAACAAACTAAAAACATATACATATCAAAACCGACCTGATATTATGATGCAACCAAGTATAAATTTACATATTAATGTCCCTATAAAGAAAACTATTTACCAGACGCAAACACACGCACGCAAGCGCGCACGAATCCTTGCAAACAAGCATACACAAACACATTCATATATATATATATATATATATATATATATATATATTTATATATATATTATAACAGTGCTGGGTGTCCCTATTTTAGTTGGTTGGTTTGTAGCAGACCAAATGCAGCATAATTCGAAAAGTGCTCAATATCTGCGATTGAGCCATTATATAATAATAATAATATGTAAATATATATTAGTTTATATATATATATATATATATATATATGTATATATATATAACATTCCATATATAAAACTCAATATATATAACACTCTATAGTACTGTCGTGTGTGTATATATATATATATATATATATATATATGACTTGAATTTTGATGACTTACTTTTTAGGAAAGAAATTTCCTCGCACTATACATGAGTAATAATTTATATATATATATATATATGTGTGTGTGTGCGTGTATGTGATGCTCTGTGCAAGTAACATCTTTTATATATTTCCGTGCATCAGCGCAATCTGCTCGTGTCTTGCTGTGTGCAAACTTGGAATTTTTTTTTTTTTTTTGTAGCACACCTGTACTGAAAATATATAATCTCCCAAACCATTAGAAGCATGATTAGGTTCAGCTATCAGCCATAACAGTAGCAAGCACTGCATCATTCAGTCACAGTAGTAATCACAATTCTTCCCTGTCATCTTTCCCCACCTCTTCGCCTGCAATCTTTATCTTCGCCCTCTCTTACCCACTCACAGTACACATACCTAAGCGATCACCAATATTCCTACGTTCGCTTCTTTTTCTCTTTCTTTAAACTGCCATCGTCAATTTCTTCTTTCGCAGTTTTATTTTATATATATATATATATATATATATATATATATGAAAGACTAACTTCGACTTGCTTGCATCCTCTCTTACCCCGACCCACAGCAAAATTCAGTTGCTGCTGACAGACATATACAGTAAAAGTATATACCCTCAAAAAGTACGTTTTTACGCTTATTATAGTTATTTACGAAGCTTTGCTTAGATTAGGCACAAGGTCAGAAGTATAGCGCGCCCTGTGAGCATCGAACTCACAAAGAGGGATCTGCTAATTTAGATGGTGAGGTGCCTTTTCCATTTTGTTATATATTAAATATGTGTAAGAATACACAAGCATATAAATATTACTTAATGTATTCTTTATTGTCACTTTTTTGATGTTTTATCGCACGGGCCAAGACTTACACAAATATGGGTGCACGCACACATATACGCGCGTGCGCGCACACACACACACACACACACACACACACACACACACACACGTATATGTATATTGATACATACATGATGTAAAGGAGAGAGATCATGTACACATCAATATATACACTATGTCAATATATATATATATATATATATATATATGTGTGTCTGTGTATGTGTGGGTGTGTATGTGTTGCCATGGTATATATATTGATATACACACGATCTCTCTCCTTTAGAAACACGTATACCAGCTGACGCGTGCGGATAATTTAATAAGTTTTCTTCTTTTTCCCTTTTTCTCACTCTTATCTATCTATCTATCTATCTTCTAGTTTTTTTTTAAATATCCATCTATCTATCTATCTATCTATAAGTCTTTTGATATCTATCTATCTATCTATCTATCTATCTACTAGTCTTTTGATATCTATCAATCTATCTATCTATCAAATGAAAATGCTATTGAATATGGCTGATAGACATATAATAAAGAAACCATAAAATAACTGGTGGTGTCTCTTTCGTTTACCTGATGATTATGATTTTTATAATTTTCCATGCAATTTCTCGGGATTTGCTCGCCTCATCTTTGGATAAACATCCCGCATCATTCCACCTTCCCGACCCCTTTAATCGCTCATCTATCTTACCCTACGTTGCCACTCGTGCGACATACACAGTGACTCCTTCCTTTACCTCTAAGAAAGACAATTATATACGCGCGCATGCCCACGCACGCACGCACGCACGCACCGAGGTGCGCACATGTATATTTTTTATAAAACTTATGCGCAAACAATTCTTTTGACAAATATTTTAGCGTAAATAAAAAAGCAGTTGTTACCAGAAGTAAAGAAAAGGGAAAAAATTGTTAGTTTGCGATTTCGTTTACTATATCCTTCGAATTAATTGAATGGTACGTAGTTTTTCTCATAAAATTGCCGGACTCCAGAGAAAACAAAAGTAAATTTTCAGATGAAATGACATATAAAAAACCAATCATATAAATTGTTCAAGTACAAATTCCTGGTAATAAGGACTATGATCATATATATATATAATCACTTTCGTGCACACAAATAAGTTTGCTCATACACACACTCTGACACACGGTCACACACACACACACACACACACACACACACACACACACACACACACATATATATATATCAATGGATGTATACGTATATGAACATATTTTAGACGAATTTTTTAAGCAGGTTTAGAATATCAGCATTCGATGTCCCTTTTTTTTCCTTCTCGCATTCGAAACCTGACAATGAACACACAACTATCTCAGCCACCAAGAAGTCTTCGTCAGACATGTCCATAAAAAGATATTTGAAACTTTAAGTAGTTAAATTACATTTCCACACTTATAAAAGAGCGCTTTTGAAACATTAGACACACAAAAACACAAAACTGTGCATATTAATCATTTCGTAAATTGACTAAATTGGCACAAGATTACTTAGACGTAAACTTACATATAGTTCAAAATTTTAAGACACACACACACACACACACACATATATATAAGAAATTAACCGTTCATAGTTAATGAAACATAGACTGATGTAATTTATTTTAGAATTTCAGTAATGTTTTTTACAAGTATTTCTATGATTTAAATTATCTCGTAATCGACATTTTGACTGAGTCTTCATCGAAAATTCATTCCTACTTAAACGTGCATATCACTGCACGAAACTAAACCAGTATATTTATAAAAACTGCGTCTTTGGCTAACTGATTTTAATAAGTATTCAAATAACTTACGGAGTACGTCCTTCATTAAAGGCATTTACGTTTAAATTATTGGAAAATTAATTCTTAATGTTCCTTCATTTATATATATATATATATATATATATATATATATATATATGTGTGTGTGTGTGTGTGTGTGTGTGTGTGTGTGTGTGTGTGTGTGTAAAAATTGGAAATAAATCTGATTGTAGGAAGATATACAGATATGACAAAACACAAGGTCTTGATACGCCCTGATGAAGGTTTAAAAACCGAAACATTTAACGTGGGCAAATATTTCGAACTATTAATAAAATTATCCTCTAAAGATCTTGTCCATTTTCATATATATGTACATATATGTATATAACATTGTTCAAGAAATATATTTATTGAAACATTTTCCAGTCAGTCAAATGTTTATTTATACACACTGAAGAAAAGTATACAGTTTCTTATACTTTAAAAATCGAACATGATTATTAAACGAAGGATATAAATAAATGAACTTATATATATATATATATATATATATATATATGTGTGTGTGTGTGTGCATGTGTGTGTGTTTCTATAGGTGTCTGTATATGTGTGTATGTGCGTGTGCATGTATGCGTGTGTGTGTGTGTGAGAGAGAGACAAAGAGAGAGAGAGAGAAAGAGAGAGCGAGAGCGAGAGAGAGAGAGAGAGAGAGAGAGAGAGAGAGAGAGAGAGAGAGAGAGAGAGAGAGAGATTTAAATGAGAAAGCAAAATTAAAACATTTGATTCAATTTATATACAGGTAATTTACTGAAATTAATTCCTACCATTATATAACAACAGAGGCAAGAGGATATAAAACGTATACAAGCAAACATGTATATTCGTTGATACACAGTATACTTTGAGGTATGCATTCATCAATAAACCTATATGAACACCTCATACGCTGTACAAATGAAATCATAGACATTTTCATAGAAATATATGTAACAAGCTCATATATATATATATATATATATATATATATATATATATATAAGATTCATGATTTTTAGGGTGTGCGTGTACGAATTTAATGTCGAGTTGATTGAGAAGACAAGTGTTTCTATGCATGGATGTTCTTTTTCTTTTTTTTCTTTTCTTCATTTCCTTTAAGTTTTTAAACCTAAAAAGCGACAGACTTACCCCTTAATTGCATTTATCGGTTTCATAGGAATTTCCGTGTTGATGGATGGTATGGCTGCCTTAATTCGCGGTAGGGATTCAATGAACCTGGCCGTCATTGTTGCTAGTCGCCAATTTCGATGTGAAATACCTTATTCGAGAGCTTAATCCCTGGCAGAGAGTTTGATATAAGAAAGCAATGCAAAACGCCGAGGAAAATGCGAAGATAAAATTTTTAAATTGCACATACACACGCGGCAGGCGAAAATCTCCCGTGTGTATGAGCCTTTGTTGTGTGTGTGTTGGTGAAGCTGTATGTGTGCGTGTGTGCGTGCGTGTTTGTGTGTGTGTTTGTGTGTGTGTTCGAGGGAAGGAGAAAAAGAGAAAGAAAAGATCGAATATCTTTTAGGTGTTTATTTGAGTGTATATTTTTTGTGTATATTTGTATGTATGTGTGTGTGTGTGTGTGTGCGTGTATGTGTGTGTGTGTGTGTGTGTGTAAGCAAGTGTCAACTGGGTTTTTCTATATACATTTATAGATATTTACAAAATCATGTATCCGTTCGCACGCGTCTATCTGAGAAGCGAAAGATAACTGGATCTTTATGTGTTTTTCTCAACTGTTATCTATATACGCGAATGTGTTTCTAACGGCACCCTTTTGTACACAAACACTCACACATACACACACATACACACACACTCGTAGGCATATAAATATATATATATATCTATCAAAATATTTATATTTGTGTTGGTTTGTTTTGTAGTGTGTATGTATGAACGTTATTATGCGAAGAAAGAGACTTAGTCAAATTGTCTGGTGTATATGAAAGTATAAGTCTATACTTTTTATACATAAGTAGCTATCCAAACAAACATGGATATAGCTATATATTCTATATAATTGGGAAGTTATCCGTGTTAAAATTAGGTGAAGACATCCGAGTCAGTGTGTGTTTGTATGAATAGGAATGTTTTGTAGGCATTTAATGCATGCGTGTGAATAAAGTTGAGCGGGGGCCGACTAGGCGAAGAATGGATAGTCATATGGGGTTGGTTATTGAGACGGGTAGAGACGGATAGGTAGATATGTTGTTCGAGGGTGTGCGGGAGACTGCGAAACAATATGTGTGGGTGGTTGTGACTGATACTGAATAGAAGAGGATGCTAAGTAAGGAGGAATAGATTTTTAGTGGGAGGTTAAACGCTGACTGTAAAAAAACAAAAACAAAAAAAAAGTGAGAGAAAAAGAAAGAGAGGGTAAATGTAAACACGACTGAAGAAGAGAGTTGGAGGTATCAGCGAAAGAACGAGAGCTGTAAATGCGAGTGGTGACAGAGAGGAAGAAAAAAAAGACATTTCAAGCAGAGAGAGAGAGAGAGAGAGAGAGAGAGAGAGAGAGAGAGAGAGGGGGGTAGAAAGAGATGCGTATAAAATCCATTTAGCTGTAAAAAATAGATTAAAGAAACTGACGAGGGAAAAAGAGGAGAAAAAAAAGTTGTCAAAAGTGAAAGTGAAGGGGAAGAAAAAAAGCAAGTAAAGTACTTAAAGATAAAAGAAAAGAAAAAGACATTGAAAGAAAAGAAAAAAGAAAGAAAATATACAAAAGGAAGAGAATTTTTAGAAAGAGAGGGAATTTTAAAGAAAAGAGGGTGACAAGTTATGTAAGAGAAGAGAAAATGAAAGTGAAAATAAAAGTGCACAGAGAGAGAGGGGAGATTTGGAACAGGAAAGATGAAAGAAAGAGTGAACACTTGAAGGAAAAAGAAACGAGACAACTTTTTGAGCTGAATAAATAAATAAATTGAAAGAGCAGAAAGAAATCAAAATCAGATAAAAGAAAGATCACACACACACACACACACACACACACACACACA
>OY757905.1:140401968-140410960 GCA_963585895.1 Sepioteuthis lessoniana | reverse complement strand
ACTCTTGTTGTTCCCGTGTTGATCATCGCTGTACGGAATATGTTACCATTAGAGCTTCGTATGGTACATATTTTTTCAAATAGTTTTCCTTTTTTGTACTCCTTTAAATTTTACAGACACCCTTAAAATGTCAGCATCAAATAAAGCCTAAAAACAAAAGTGAAAGGGAGGGGGAAAGCCTTAAATTAGATTATATTGCTTCCGAGACAGAGGTTTGAATTAATTTAAAAAATAACAAAAATACTATAAACAAATAGTTATAACAGCAATTTGGCTAATGATACTGCCTGCTGTATTATTATCCTTATCGGCCTTAGACAATAACAGTTACAGTGATGTTGATTGTAAAGGTCTGAGAGGAACTGGTGATAGGCAACGGCTGTCCAGAAACGAAGAGAAAAATATAAAGTTACAAAGAAGCCCTGTCTTGATTCATTTGTGGTGATCTACAGTGGCAGTCGATGTTATCACTGTTTAATGAGCAACTAGGTGTCGTCTGCTACAATAGTTCTTTTCCCGTGGGATGAAAGTTGGCTTTATATTTCCCCGCGTCAAGGTAGAGACGCACGTAGAGTTCGCTTTCGATTCTGGAGTGAATGTGATATTTTTTTGGGTATAAGCCAGGGTTCGCATCGAACTCGAATTAATACAGACGACATACGCGTGCACGGATGTGCACATTAATGTATTAGCACAAGAGATGACTTTTAAGGTGATCCTCAAATACTTTGGATAATATAAATTGAATAGAAAAACTAGTTCAATTAAATTAAGAGAAAATTAGCGTTCTGTCAATTAGTAACGGAATATATGCAAATCGAATTAGATATTTACTGAAGTACATCCATAATTTTATAAACAAAACATTAATTTACGAAGCAATTTTTTTTTTCAAAATAATCTCCTTCCGTTCTGTTAGCATTTCATATCGTCGTAAAAACTCCAGAAAAAGTATAAATTAAAGTATTTTTTCTTCATCTATGGAAAAATGGTTGAGCAGACCGGTATTTTCAAACTTTGATATACAACTGATCTGGGAGAAGGAAAATTCTGAATTCAAACCAGTTATACTCAGTTTAAATATTGACCTTGTGTCATATTCTGCTTGTGCTTAAGGGTTGAGCGAATACTGAATTAACAACTAATATATATGGGTAGTATAACACAGAAATTAAGACCATAATCTGTAACTAGTAGTTTCACGTTCCCTTGATTATTATGCAATCCCTTATTCTGAAGAAATATGAGTGTTGCATGGATAAAACAGATTAGAAAACAGAATTGGACTTATATTATAAAATATTCGAAAAATCTCAACAATAACCTCTTGACATATTTAAAAAATCTGATGTTGGTTATAATATGCAGAAAAGCTTAGGGTATATATATATATATATATATATATATATATATATATATATATATATATAAGACGTAGTCCTACTTCTGGAAATAATACTGAAAGTGTTCAACTGATACCGTCTTTGGTTGTTTTGTTTCTTTTTTAGACCTGTTGCAAGTTCTTAACTGTTCTCAAATGGCGATGGTGAAGCCGATTTTTGATTTTTGGAAAAAAGAAATTGTCTCAGTGACCAAGATCAGGAAATTGAAATTTGTTCACTGAGAGCAAGATTCTTTGGAACTAATTTTGTTCCAATTTTCTGCTTGTTAATGTCCTTGGTCCATGCCTCGGAGATTTTGTCACGTTTTCTTTAGTTGATGAAGAGATCAATTGATTAGAACAATCTTTATCATTCAGATTCTGTCAACCATTCAAAAATACCTAGTGTCACATAACATCTTTTTAACCAGTTGGCATGAATACACCGACGCTCCACCAAAATAAGAGAGTGTCCTGGAAATGACACTAAGCAATCTGATGTTGAGGTTCCAGTGATGCTGGAGCTTTGGGGAATACGGAGTAACTCTTTATTGCCATCGCTTCCAGGTCCACTCTGGCCCGGAGTGGTAGCACCTGATAGGATCCAACCTCTGGGTCAAATAGAACTATACTGCATACTTATGCTAAACTGAATTACTTGAGTGCAAACAAAAGATTATGATTAAGTAGAAATGAATACTTGAAACCATATAATTAGTAATATTAGATAGAAATACTTGAAACCATACAAATTATTTGTATTAGATAAGAATACTCGATATCATATAACTGGGTGCAAACTCCCCCAAACAACTTAAGAAACAATTACGCAAAAAAGTAAATATAAACTACTATAAACGCGATTCCCTAACCTCTTCCCATAAAATAACCCTGGATGAGTTCAAATGCCGTTAAAATAATTAAATCATTCGTGATATTAACGCAAAATTGCTTGTTATGGCTCATGTGAGAAGACGTGGAAAGGGGATGATCGTGTTGCGTCAGATTTTTAAGTGGATTGGTGATGCTTACCTTGAAAATCTGAATTCAAGTATTTGGCTCTTTTAAAAGCTCGAAAATCGATCTCATGACACTTTTGTGCAGTGTACAAATGTTTAATTAATCAACAATGTCTGGTATTTATTATACATTAATTAGTTTGGTTCAAGGTCACGATTTTGGGGCACCTCGGGAACATCGAATTCATTACACTGTTGCAAAGTTATCGTCATTGGAAATCCTGGATGATGTTGTTTACGTTTCACTTTGCACTAATGCCCTAGAAAGAGGCATGAACCCAGTCATCTCTCGACACCGATCGGGAAATATTAGGATAGACCATGTACTTTCACCTTGATTAGGCAACCAGTCAAGGAAAAGAAAACATCTGAAGCTATACCAGATTAACTCCGCTTAAAAATGACCTTGTGTCACATCCTTCCCATAAAGGAGGGGGTTGGGTAAATACATTTTAATAAAGATTTTCTGGACTATCCCGATAACCTTTAGTCCACGGTGATCATCCCATATGCGAGAACTGTTGTCAGTGCACGCGTAGTTGGGACAGAATACACAAAGCAAGATATAAATAAACAACATATGCTCGACTTTCTTAACCTTGGTGTTTACAGTCGAAAAGTTGGTTTCTATAGATTATCGAGGCAACTTATATAATTGATATGTTATTTGCTTCTTTTTTTCCGTATTTAAAAAAAAAAGATAACATTTATTTAGGCATTTCTGCCGAATTGATTAAACGAACACAGAGAAATAATCGATTATAAATTAATAATTATGATTAATAACAGAAGTGAAATCGTTCACACGATCAATTAATTACGAAGTCAGATATTCCCGTATCTAGCAGTGCATGCGGTTTAACATCTAATCAGGCTGTTTTTTAAAGCGCATATTGGGGTGGGTGGGGTGTGTTCTTTAGCTGACCGATCAAACTATTGGCCGATAGATGTCGAGTATGTATCCATCATCATATTTAAATGTAATGTCACACAAGGCCATTTTTAACATGACAATCCACAAATATCTGTGATTGGATTGATGCAGAGCACGACTAATTTTACACTGCACCAGACATCAGCGCGTCCTCACTGATACCATCACATTCATTTAATAGAGAAACGCTACCTGGAAGACGTTGGTATATCCAAGACACAGGAAGTCTGTGAACAGTAGTAATTTACGAAGGTCTTTACTTCGATTTAGCACAAGGCCAAATGAATGGGGCACCCAATGAGACTCGAACTCACTCGTGTAGGTTTGCTAGTCTAACTTGCTAACCATTACACCACTAGAGGTGCCCAAGTTCTGTGAACAGTATCTTCGGATCTGTATTCTTCAGATTTCTTTCAGTCTGTGAAACTGTTACTTTGAAAGAAAATTGAATCGCCGACACGAATTCAAATCCTAGAAAAAAGTATCAATCTTTTACGTGTCCGGATTTTTTTTCAGTCTGTGAAACTGTCACTTTGTAAGGAAATGGAATGAGCCACACTATTGTTTTGGTTTGGTTTGGTTTGGTTTTATGACATATCAACCATTGTAGGTTATTTAATGCCAAATCTTTTATATACATATTTATTAAATATTCAATTTCAAAACACATTTTGTAGATAACATTTTTTCTTCAAACAGTTAAAGTGTTTCACTTTTTTTCTATCTAATACGAACAATTCTATTTACTATTAAGTATTCGTTTTTTCACAGTTAAATGTTTTCAAGTATTGCTATTAACTCAAACAACTCAATTGAATATCAGTCATTTGTTTACACACATGATCAAACAGTTCTAAATCAAACAATTCAGTTTAGCATGTCAACAAAATTAATTGATTCCAAGTATGACTATGTATCACTGACAATTCAATCAAACATCAGTCATTTTTACATTGTTAAATGAGCAAAGGTTCTATTTCAAACAATTTACTTAAGCATAAGTACACAGTTTAAATGTCAAAGTTCTATTTGACCTATAGATAGGACCCAATCGGTAACAACCACTCCGAGTCACAGTCGACATTGGAGCGATGGTAATGAAGGGGTACTCCGCATTCCCTTCAGTTCAAGCATTACTGAAACCTCACCATCAGATTGTTTAATGTCATATTTACGACACTCATTGGGGGAGTCTTACCCCTCTGCAGAGATGCAGTCGGGGTATTCTGCAGCCCCAGCCGACTGGGCCACAGGACACTCGTTGGGGGAGTCTTACCCCTCGGCAGAGATGCAGTTGGTTTATTGCACAGCCCAAGCAGACTGGGCTATCGATGACACGAATTCAAATCTTGGGCGGTGCAACTTGTGTATCACTTCATGCTAATGTCCTGGTGAAAGGCATGAACCCATTTCTTCTCACTCCAGCGAAGGGTTAGTAGTAGCCTTGGTAAAGCATCTAGAAAAACTCTAAATTCAAAACCAGCCATGCTCCACTTAAAAATTGATCTTGTGTCACCTCCTGCCCGTTGTGGAGAGTTTGAGAAAATAAGGAAATATAAATATTAACTTGTCTTTATCTTAATTAAAAAATGCCCTGTGTATATGTCGACTACACCTTTGTAGCTGGGTATGATCCAGCCCCGAACGAGGTCAGGTATTGACCGTAGGTGATGACTACTAATGCTTCTGGACAGGATACTCGTGGCTTAGCAGTCAACGACCCGGTAACCGAGTGGTTAAGTGACTTGCAACTCACTACTTTGGCTCTTACTGGACAAGACGGGCAGTCGGAGAGGTCCAATCCGATCAATTAGCTGGTCTTGACTAGCCCAAGTGCATATGATTGTCCTGACCGTATCTTAAAGGTGTAAGAAGGTACTGGCTGAGGGTCAGTTGCACTCAGAGAGGAGTATTTGAAACCATTTAACTGTATGCAAACAAATAATTAATGATTGATAGAATTATCAGCACGAACAATGCTTGTAAAATTAGTTGTGTTAGATAACAATACATGAAACCATTTAAGTGTGTACAAATAGAATTGACAGTGTTTGATAGCAATACTTGAAATCATTAATCAGTGTGCAAAAAACGAGCTCTGGGTCATTTAAAAATAAAATTACGTACAAACTATTAGCTTAAAAAAAAAAAAAAAAATATATATATATATATATATATATATATATATATATATATTCTGAGAATTTTATATTTACTGAAAATTATCTTGAGCCAAAAAAGGAATTGCTATTTTACAAAGAAGTGTCAAGTTGAAAATTTGCTGATGACAGATTATCAATCATATCTACCAAAAGAAATGATTTCGTTAGAAACTGACAGAAACAACAATACATCTGACGTCTATAGATAATTACTTCAGCTAAATTATTACGAAAAGTTCATCAAAGACTCAATTTAGTTTTACTCAAACCATACAACTGTGTGCGAATTAGTTGAATTAAGAATAGTTACTTGAAGCTATAGCTGTTTCCAAATTATTATAATTTTAAATATCTGAAACCATATAAGAGCTTCTTCTTCGAAAAGAGGACTGACTTCGACATAAAATAACCCGACAAAAGTTGGCGTGTAGTAAAAACCAATCAAATCAAAGCAGAATTGCTTCATATTTTCAGTGAATTTAATATAAAAAGTAAAGTTGGCGACCATAGTCAAGGGCGGCCCGAAGGATCCCTTTTCAATAGCTACTACACTGAGGTGTAGAAGAGAGCGCTACTCCTTTCCATGGATTACTCCACTTTACCCTTGATATGTACCTTATAATAATGTGTATTAAGCAAGGTGGCATCAGGTACCATTTTTTTAGTGTTTGGTATGACTGGACCTGGGATTTTAGTGTTTGGTATGACTGGACCTGGGATTTTAGTGTTTGGTATGACTGGACCAGGGATCAAACCCCATTGGCGAAACTTTGAATTCGATTAATCTAATTCTCCAAACTTTTTCACCCAATCAGAAAACTTAGAATACGTTATCAGTTTCCTCTGAAGTGGAGTAAGACTTCCCTTAAAAGATCACACAAAACCGCATCAGGTGGTGAAGTTTGAGTTCTGAAGCCCTGGCGAGTGGGATGTGCCTCTTCATTGCAATTACGCTTCAGTCCACTGTGACCTGGAATAATAGCATCAATTAGGGTCACATCTATGAATTAAATAGATCTGTTTTTAGATTATTAGCTTGAAATGCGTGCAAACAAATTATTATTATAGAATAAGAATAGTTACTTAAAACCATTTGATCATCTGTAAATTATCAGAATTAGATAGGAATTACATAGAAATACTATATACGTGGTGCATTCAGTAAGTTTCCAGACTGTTTTGTACAGGCATTTAAAATTGTTGTAAACTCTTGAAAATTCAGTATGTTATTGCTATACATCTTATGAGATGACTGACCAATTTTTATGATTTCAGGTTTAAATGAACAGCTCCAGCGGGAATTAGAATACACCCTACTAAATTCTGATTGTCACTGCTAGTGAATTTCAAATATGCAATCTGGACGTGAGGACACTTTAGAAGAATGATATGCAATAAAATTCGGTTTTAAACTTGGAAAAAATGCCACGGAAACGTATGAAATGCTTTGGACTGCTTTTGGAGCATCTTGCATGAATCTAGCATCAGTTTTTGTGTGGGATAAGAGATTCAAGGAAGGCAGGGAGTCTGTGAGGGATTATGAGAGGCGTGGAAGGAGTAAGGAAATCCGAACACGAGAGTTGATTGATCAAAGAGTTAGGGTTAGGGTTAGGGTTACTATGTTGAGGTTTTAAGGGAGTTCAGGAAGAGATTCGGTCGGAAGTGGCCAGCACTCTTCAAATCGGGTCAGTGGCATTTCCAGCAGGACAATGCACCAGTCCACAACTCCATCCTTGTTACAGAGTATTTGACCAAGATAGGCATCAAGACAGTTCGTCACCCTCCCTATAGTCGAGACCTTGCTTCCTGTGACTTTTGGTTATTTCCTAAGCTCACAGGCTGTCGTTATGAGACAATTGAGAAGATGAAAGAGGCTGTGACGAAGGTCATTGACACGCTCACACAAGAAGACTTCCATGGAGCCTTTCAGAAGTTGTTGTAACCGTGCAGCAAGTGCATTGCACCAGGAGGAGATAACTTCGAAGGGGTCCCGAGCTTCATGTGTGTACTATCAATAAAAGTGCCCATACGGAAAAAGTCTGGAAACTTATTTAATGATCCTCGTACCATAAAATTATGTACAAACAAATCATTATTTAGACAAAAAATGTTAGATTAAAAGTAATTGTAGAGGAATGGAGAAAATATTAGTGATTATGATTATAATTAAACCTGTACTAATGAATCATATTTCGGCATTATTCAATACACAAGGGGTTGATATGCTATTAAATGAACCAAACGAAACCAAAGAAAAACAAAATTAGAGAGAGAGAGAGAGAAAGAGAGAGAGAGAGAGAAGTCTGTTTGGAGCATTGATGAGCTGAGACAGTTTGTCTGCAGTTAGTTGGAAATGACCTGAAAACAGGGTTAGATGCGTACCAAGATTTCCCCCTTCACCTAAATATCTTATAAACAACAGAAAAGCTTAAACACCGATTTTCACAATTCGTACTTAGGGTCCGTATAAAAATAATCAGCCAAACAGATTTGCCAATCGGGAATACCTCACCTCTCCCACCTCCAAACGAATATTGAAAATATAGTTATGATTATAATCAAACATTGGAAAATGAATCAAATTTCGGGATAACCTCTTATGGGTTTTCAATAACCGATAAGAGGTTGATCAGCCGCTAAATAAATCAAACTTTTATTATTCCTCAATAAACGTATTTTGTACAGGCAGAAGGTTTCACCAGTTGGATTCTTGAGAACTCTTTATTCTATCTGATTTATGAAAGGACTTTACAAAAAAATTCCTTACATTCCATGTCCTTAAAATATATTAAATTAGTCTGGCAAAAAAATGGGGGACAAAAAAAGTGCACTCGATATAGAGAATTCTCAGAATTGTAGACATGACATTATCTTTCAGGTCTGCGTTATAAGTTTATTCTGCATTGTGCTCCATCAGAAAAAAAAATTGTATGTTCAGAGACTAAAGAGAGAAAATAAAGATATATTTTTATGAAAAAAAAAAAAAAAAAAGTTATTTTTTCATTATCAATACAATTAATCCAAAGCTTCTTTTATTATACTGAACAATGCGGTGGAAATTTTAAAGCTAAAGAAGAACCATGTCAGGCTACGGACTCATTAATTCAACTGATATATATATATATATTTATATATATATATACACAAACACACACACACACACACACACGCACACACACACACACACACACACACACACACATATATATATATATATATAGTGTTTCAGAAAAAAATGGTCGATTCTCGTTCAAATGATCTAAACTTTTAACAGCATTTAAAGAAACAACCAAAAATCCTGTGTTAAATGTTCTATGTTTTTTTTCTTTGTAGGAATAGAAATGTTTTTCCCTGGGAACAAAGGCGTTTAAATTGGTTATATCTTGGAAGATAATTTCATGAACCTTTAATAATGTCCCGACGACATGTGACCTTTTATCATCCAAAACAAATAATAGTAATTAACACTTTTCACCCCCCCACACACATGTAAAGA
>OY757905.1:140336968-140394468 GCA_963585895.1 Sepioteuthis lessoniana | reverse complement strand
ATCCCTAATCATGAACAGGAAAGAAGATGTGATGCGCTTACTTTTCAAGCTTAATCATAATCTTGTTCATTAGAGTGCTCGGCTACATGTTGTCTGGATGACAATGCTCGGCTACACGTTGCCTGGATGACAATGCCCGGATACATGTTGCCTGGATGACAATACGCGGCTAACATGTTGCCTTGATTACAATGCTCGGCTACACGTTGCCTGGATGACAATGCTCGGCTACATGTTGTCTGGATGACAATGCTCGGCTACACGTTGCCTGGATGACAATGCCCGGATACATGTTGCCTGGATGACAATACGCGGCTAACATGTTGCCTTGATTACAATGCTCGGCTACACGTTGCCTGGATGACAATGCCCGGATACATGTTGCCTGGATGACAATACGCGGCTAACATGTTGCCTGGATGACAATGCTCGGCTACACGTTGCCTGGATGACAATGCCCGGATACATGTTGCCTGGATGACAATACGCGGCTAACATGTTGCCTGGATGACAATGCTCGGCTACACGTTGCCTGGATGACAATGCCCGGATACATGTTGCTTGGGTGACACTGTAGAATCTCACTGAAGCTTTTCCACGTTTACCATATTTTCCTGATTTATCACCCACCGATTACCGTTTTTGAAGCATCTGGACACTTTTTCACACGAAAATCTCTCTGTTTTAAAAGAGAGGCAGAAATTGTATTTAATGATTTCTGGGTATCAAAACATTTAGATTTTTGTCTTATAGGGTATGAAAACCTAGTTAATCGATGGTATAAATGTTTAGACTTTCAAGGATCATATTTTGATTGATTAAAACAGGGAGTTCATACATCAATTTAAGAATAAACATTTATTCTAAAATTGAACATTATCTTTCGAACAACTTATTATCTAAAAATTGCGATACTAATTTGAAGCATTTTCGAATATATATATATATATATATATATATTCGAAGAAAATAGATATACAGAGTAATCCAAAGGTAATGAATTTATTATAATAGAAAGTCAACGTTAAAACGTTTCGGTTTTAATAAACATTCGTCAGTAATTCAACAATGTGAAAAATGTTGCTTTAACAGCGATTGATGGCCTATTAAAATAACTGGAGAAAAGACAAAATATATATACAAAGAAAGCTATCATAACCATTCAAGCCGCGTTCTTTTTTTAACTATCAAGTGATTAGCATAGGCAATAATGTTTAATATGTTTGCTTGCTTTGGTTTTATGGCATATCAACCATTGTAGGTTCTTTAATGCCAGATTCATTTTAATACATATAAACAGTTCTATTTCAAACAATTCAGTTTCACATTAGTACGCAGTTTAGTTCTGTCCTTGTTTACAATTTTTTGATTTTACATTTCTGAAGAAAAATAAAGATAGAATAACTAGTTTATAAACAAAACAGTCTGTATAGGTGATTGAAAATCATAAAAGTAAAGGGTAACTCACAGCCCCGTTTATGATTCAAGGATTAGTAGAAGAGAAAGTGTAAATATACATTTTAATGTTGAATGAAATAAAAATAACGTCGGATAAATTCTACCAACATGGTTAGATTATTTTCTCTGTTCAATTCTTAAAGTTAATTCTCTTTTTAGGTTGATTTCATATGCGGCAATGAAAGGATTGTTTACATAACTTCGGCCTATTAAAATTCCACCTGTTAATGTAACATGCAGGGCCTTATTTACTAGTTATCCGTGAGTGTATGTAATCAGAATTAAATCGGCCATATATGAAACATATATGATCCATGCTAATATTACACATTAGAGTTTATATCTATATGAATTACCAATGTTATATAACATATGACATGGATTTTCGGTTCGTTCCTAATGACCCTGTGTGCTTTGTCAAGCTGTCACATTTTAATAAGTAAACAGGAAGATGACAGCGCGACAGGGCACTCAGGTCAAACAGGTGTGTAACTGGAAGGGGACCACGTGATAACCACGTGGTCAGATCTAGACAGAGTACAGAGAATCGCAGTCGAGCGAGGGACAGGCAGCCGATCAGGATGTCTCTGACGAGCTTGCAAGGGAGTGCAAGCTTTGGCACCCCCAGGCTCCCGGAAGTCCTCTCTCTGGGTATATGTCTATCCATCTATCACTCAACTAACATCAAACAGTGGGCCCCTTATGAGAATAAAATGAGAGATATATTTTCATAAAGAAGTGTGTTTCGTTCGTTCATTGAAGTTCGTAAATTATGTTTGATTATGTTTCCGCTTGTATTTTGTATTACGGCTATATAACCCCAACTCATTGCATCATCATGTAATTGTGCATATAAATAGCTTATTGTAGCTTTCTGGTCGGTTGCCTGGGTGCTGTGACGTTCCAGTCAGTGTATCTGCTGTTGGGTCCAATGTGTAATATACGGCATGTTTTTGTCGTATTTGGCTACAAACGAACAATTTATAACATTTCTTTTCTTAAATATTTGGCCAGTTTTTGGTGCGTTCATCGGAGAACTGAGCGAAGAGATTTTTTTAGCCAACTGCATGAAAAACACGCAAATCTTTGAGTCGACCCGTAGAGAATGAATTAAATTTTTCAATCATTTAAATTTTTTTCTTTGTCATAGTGAGTCACAACATTCAGGTTCTGAGCTGAAAACAAGAGACAATAAGTAAAAGAAGTGCCTGTCAGTTTTCCCACGTACAGTATTGCCTTGGCTTCTTTGATTGGTTTTACAGCCTGTCAACAAACTCATTTTTTTTGTTCAAGAAATTAAGTGGTTTCAAGTAATCGTTTCTACTGAATCTGAGAAAATTAAAAGTGGGAACCATGAAAATGTAAGTGTTACAAATTGACCATCGACCGAGCCGTCAATCAAGAGATGCACCTGTGCAAATAAGCAAAAGAACAGCGGAAGCAGGTGACGTGGGAAAATAATATAATCAGGTGCCCGGGCGGTTGGAGTCAGTTGGAGACAGGATTCTAAGGTGATAACCAGCTGCAGACAGAGGGGTTTGGGCCCTTAGAGACCCCCAGTTGAGCAACCCAAGCCAACATGCGAAAGAAGTGCTGCCATGGTCTAGGAAGAACTTGGGTCAATATAGCAGTCCGTCCTTGTCTCCACTCATTTCTCACACACAACAAACATCACCTTTTCGAAAATAAAGTGTGAGAGATTTATATAAAGAAGTGTATTCGTTCGTTATTGAAGTCGTCATTATCAGTTGATTATGTTCCAGTGTATATTTGTATACGCTTAGTATATAATACAACAGTAAGCAAAGGATTCTTTAGAAAAGTAAGAACACTTTTCAAAATCAAACTCAGCAGCAGAAATCTCACCAAAGAAATAAATTTCTAAACAATACTCCTTGGCAAATACTCGGTAATCATCTCAAAGGACAAGACAACATAGGCAGATGGACAAAAGAAATCGAGGAAGATGCACAAGGGCTGACAAAGTCAATGTATTAAGAGGGCTCGCTACCATTGATAATTGTGTAGGTGCAATAATTCAGAGAATCGAAGAAGAAACAAAATGAGAAAAGGATGACCAATTACAGCATACAGTAACAGCAATATCAACAGAAATAAAATAGGAAAAATCTAGAAAACAGAAATGGGGCGATAAATAACTGTATGGATACTTCAAACGACAAACTAACGAAATTACACACGGGATAACCTGGATATAGCTCAGAAGGGGAAACAAGTAGCACGAAATAATGCCATAAGAACTGATTATGTCAAAGTAAAAATTGATAATATGCAGCTGAATAGCAAGTATATGCTATGCGATGATAGAGATGAAACAGGAAATTATATGAGCAAATACAGCGAACCAGCAGAAAAAATAAAATACTATACATGACTGGGTAGAAATGGTGATTCACTAGGAGTTGTGCAAGAGACTAAGATTTAACTATCCTGACAAATGGTATATGTATAAAGTAGAATCGGTACCAGAAAATGAAATGCATAAAATTCTCTGAGACTTTGAAGTAGAAACATAGCACCATTTCCAGGCCTAAATACTTGACCCTAGCAAGAAGAAAAGAACTTGTTATGCAGTGGATTGTACCGTTTCAGCGAACCAAAGCGATTTTGATAAAATAAAGAGAAATAAAAAGACAAATACTTAGATCTTGCAAGACTGCCAAAAAGGTTGACGAACATGAACGTGACAGTGAAACTATTTGTAGTTTGTACACTTGGAACAGTCCTCAAGGGCGGGAAAATGCAGGAATTGGAAATCAAAAGAAAATCGCGATCACATCGACCACACTAGTGTTACAATTAATCAAAATACTTAGAAGAGGCCTGTGGTCTTTGCTCTCACAAAAACTACAGTTAAAAATTACCATGTAAAATCGGTGTAAAAAAATCTTGGAGGGAAAGGATTTCTTAAATTACTTTGGGTTTTGATCCGTTAAATTTTTCGCGGCAAGTCAAATATTTTCGTCTGAGAACCACGGAAAGATTTTAAAAACAACACGTAAGTGCCGATTGGACAATAAAGTCTGAAATACAGTTAAAAAATTACATCTCAAGCTCCGTTTTACACAAAAACAATCCTTTTTTAGTACATAAATCAGTTTGTATATATCATCATCATCATGTCACGCTGGTAGCACGGATATCCCTGACCCTCTCTCGCCACTCCTCCCTAACGTTCATCGCCCTAGGCAGGTCTTCAGGACAACATCCCGTATCCTCACATAGCTGCTGAATGTATGTTCGTGCTGGTCGTCCTGCTTTTGCACGGCCATGTGTGGGAGTCCATAAGAGTACATCTCTTATGAGTTCGTCCCTGCTTCTCCAGCAGTGTCCTGCATGTCTGGTTCGTCTAACTTGAATAGTTTTCGTGATAGGAGGCAGGTGGCCGTACAGTTGGTGTCTTGTGGGGTGTTGCCGCCAGGACTTGATCAAGATTGCACGCAGCATTCTTGTGTAATTGCCGTCTAGCTTCTTCTCCAGCCGTTTTGTTAGCGTCCATGTAGTGCACCCATATAGCAGTATCGATGTGACCGCTGCCTGGAAGAAACTGCGTTTCATTTTCCAGTCAAAAGTATAGAGCGACCCTAAAAAATTTTCATTCCTTATTCTATGATGTTATTTTCATTGAAAAAAGTTCAGAACTATAATATTTCTTTTTATTATACGAAATAACAAGACTTCCTCCGACAAATGATTAATATTTCATAGAATTTGTGATATGTACTTATACCTGAAACCCTTTAAATGTGTGCTAACAAAATGGTTCTAACAGCGTTTAAAATAAAGTTACATACAAGTTAAAAATTATATATATATATATGTGTGTGTGTGTGTCAACAGAATTTGGCATTAAATAGCCCACAAGAGTTAATATGCAATAAAACACCGACCAATCAACCACCTAACCATTCATGGCATTTCCACCCGGGTTTTCTCTCACCTATTCATTTTTTTCGATTCTAATTTCATCCTCGACCCGCCACCAAAAAATTCTTCATTCCTTACTTCCTACCCAAAATCAGCAGATGTTCTCTATCAATCAATTTCTTATTCGTTCCTCCTCCTCTGTCGACACTCCTCACTCACCCCTTCATCCGGTGCTGAGCTCACATCAAAGAAAATTATGCAAAATACGAAAGCAGGTGATCTTTGTGGAAGCGAACAGTTGTGTTCGATAAAACGTTTTCTGGCTTTCAGTAGTGTCACTGGGTACGTTTTTGTTTCATGACTCTTTTATTAAAAAGAAGGGACTTGAAGCAGGATTCTTACTTCGGTAAGGTACTTCACTGGCCGGGATGTCATGAATGCCATCATGTATTTTTGAACGAATCCCTCCACATTTTTAGTTGAAACAGTTTACACATTTGAGCGTCAGACTTTGTACTGAGCTCAGAATATTAAAAGATTGGTTCTTACTCTGTCTGTCTGTCTGTCCTTCTCTTTGAAAGACATAAAAGACATGCTTAGAACTGCTGGAGAAGTAAAGACGAAATCAAAAGCAATGTTCCAGAATGGACGCCTACATACTGATACACCTGTGTTGGCCGACCAAAATTACTTGTTTTCATCACCTCCCTGAGGACATTGGTTGCCATCTAAAGGAATTGCCAAGAGCGATGGAAAATAGGGACGGATGGCATGAGAGAAACAAAGGAATCCCGGGTAATTATCATATATATATATATATATATGTCCAAAGAAGATGAGTTGGGAATGATTCATTTTGAGAATATATAAGTTTGGTTTGTTTTCTTAGCAACTATTGTTGGTTATTAAATCCAAATCCATTTTTATGCATATAAACAATTCTCTTTCAAACAGTTCAGTTTAACATAAGTACACTGTTTAAATGTCAAAAACAGTTTATTTCAAACAATTCATCTTATCATAAAGACATTGTTTAGTTCTATTTATCCCACAAATAGGACCCCATCAGTTGCTATCACACCGGGCCAAAGTGTACCTGGGATCGATAGCAATAAAGGGGTACTCCGCATTCCCCAAAGCTCCATCATTACTGGAACCTCACTCTAAGATTATTTAGTGTCATACTCAGGACGCTAGTAAAGGGAGTCTTACTCCTCTGAAGAGATGCACTCGGTGTATTCTGCAGCCCCACCCGACTGGGCCAGAATATGTAAGAGAATTCTTATAAATTTCCTGGAGTGGTCAGTGTAAGATGATTATTATATGAGTTTATAAATTTCATACAGATCAAATTCATTACAATAATTGGAAAAAAAAAATCAGACTATCTGAAGAGGCTAGTTTCTCATATGGTGAGACCAGCTGAAATAAATTTATAATAGCCAAATGATGGACTGTTAACGTTTTCTTCTAATTAAAGTAGCAAGCATAACGATCAGAAAGATATTAAGAAAAGGTCTAAAAGTAAAATAACTTTTTATTCAAAAGCTTCGTAGAACATTTTATAAAGGAAAAAATAATTCCAAAATATAAAGCTCAATAAACTTACTTGAATAAAGTTATAAGAAAGTTATAACATTCGAAAAAAAAAAGATGATAAAAAATATCAGAACGATTAACAAAATCATACTATTTCGTATAATGGATACATCATATCTAAATGTAAATAGCGTTCATGTATTAATGGGCAAAGGTACACGAACAAAGGTGATAAGGCGTATCACAAGGATAATGTTTAGAAAGATCGGCAAGAAAATCATTGGTATTAAGTTCGATTCGGACTGAATACCAAACTAAACTTGATAATGGATAATAAAAGTAGAAAAATAAACGACTGCAACAAAGATATTCACTTGTTTGAAATATGTATGGAAACTATCAATAGAAGACGAGATTCATTAAAAAATTGGCTTTCGGGAAATATGATTTCCAAGCGTTAAGGTTGGCGGTAGACTCATTTTGTAACAATTAAAATCTGTATATATAAATTTCACAATTTAACTATAAATCCTCATTAATTATTAATACCTTATCAGACATTTTAATTCTTTACTTTTAAGTTGAATATGCAAATGATATGACAATACGCCTCTACATTTATACAATGCAAATAAATACATTGAAGGAATTATCGAACAAATAGACAAATTAAAATATCTTTCCTGTCTAGGAGGCAGTTACAAATATCTAGACAAATCAAAATATCTTCTTTGCTAAGAATTTCATGGAACTTTGTTTTTCATGAGAATATATTTTCATTTTAGTACGTTTGCTTTGATATTGTTGGATTGTGTAAATCTCACTTCAAAATTTTTTTTTTTCCAGAAAACATTTAAGATATTACTTATTCAAAATTAATTAAAGTCAATTTATTTTTATTTCCGTTTATATCATGAATTAAATTTATTCAAAACGAATGAAAAATTTGTAAATGGGAGGTGGGTTCAAGAACAGGATTCACAGCCTTTGATTTTTTTTAAAACAATGGAAACTGCCCGAAGATTTTCAGAGATGGCAATAGGAGTTGGTGTAGATCAGAATGTAGATAGATTGTGTTGTCGATCTGTCGTAAATTAGCTTTCTTTTCACTTTATTGATAAATAAATATAATTCTTTTCTTTTCTGTGGGACACACAAGATCAATAGTTACAATGTATATGTTGTGTTCAGTAAGTATAGAGACTGAGAATGTATTTCTGAATTTGCTTAGACAGAAGTTAACAATGAATGAAATGTTAATTTTGTTCAGAATAGTCCTTTTAGTTTTCAATTGATATATTTTTTATTAAACGAAGCACCGCATAAACCCTCCTTTTGATATAGTTGGTGTATTTGATTTAATGTCCTATGCGTACTCAGAACTTCAATTTGAGATAAATTTGCAGCTTAGAAAAGAAGAAAATATTTCAAAGAGAAAGACAAACAAAAGGTGACAACGACATATAAGGAGATCTTCATGGCAATACTAGAAATAATAGTATGAGATAAACTCAAAAAGTATTGATACGGAAGCTTTATATACCAAAAAGAAAAGAAAAGAAAAAAAAAAGATGAACAATGAATGAAATAAGAATTTAATTCAAAATACTCTCTTTGGCATTCAGCACATTTATTCAAGTGAGTTTTCTAGTATTCGAAGTGTTAAATAGACTAGCCGTATCTATTACTGAGAGGTGATATAGATAGTTCTGGTAATCCTTTGTTGACTGCTTTTTCTTTTCCTCATCAATAGACGCCACGCTTATAGATGAGTATCAGTAGTTTCCTGATTGAACTCTTTGATGCTAGTCGTTGACCTCTGAAGTTCTTCCGTCCAACATTTGGGGAAGCTCGCCGCTGACCCAACATTGGATTCATCCGCCTTCCTTCACATCCATCATGTCGCTTGCCATACCTTTCGGTGATAAAAAAGAGTTTTGCCGTAAATTTGTTAAGGTTTAATTCATTTAAACTCCAACTATGTACTTTTTGTATTTAGACCTAATAGTTTTATTTTAGCTTGTTACAGAAATTTATTTACATTCTTTAATGGTTCAAACCAAGGCGTGTTACACTGCTGGTGAAGCCAGGACGAACTCATGTTGTATATTGACCCTTGACCGAGCCATCAATCAGAGATGCCACTGTGTAAATAAGTGAAAGAAGAAGCAAAAGCAAGTGGGCGTTATGAAAGAATGTAGACAGGTGCCGGCGGCGGTTGAGTTAGTTGGTGACAGGAAGGCTTGAGTGAGGATCAGCTTGCAGACTGAGGGCTGTGGCCCTCAGCGACCCCAGTTTGAGCAACCCCAGCTAAGATGCAGAATAAGTTCTGCTATGGTCAGGAGAAGAAGTTGGGTCAATATAGCAGTCTGTCCCTGTCTCCACTCATCTCGCACACACCACAGAAACATCGAGAATAAAGTGTGAGAGATACATATTTTTATAAAGAAGTGTGTTCGTTCGTTCATTGAAGTTCGTAAATTATGATTGATTATGTTTCCGCTTATATTTGTATATGTATGTGGGTATACAACGCTCATAAGCGAGGTTCTTCTATGAAACCCTACACCTGGACGCGCCAGTGTTGGTCGACAAGCAAGAACTTATTTACATCGGCTCAGTGCAGACACAGGATGTAATTTGGAAGATCTGCCTTGAACGATGGATGATAGGGACGGATGGAGACAAAAAAAGTGTCAGGGAATTCTGTGCTGGCCGGGCGACTTGATGATGATGATGATGATGAATGTATAGAGGTCTAAAAAAATTCAAACGGTTTTCCCACTAGTGGAAACTGTAAATATCAGATCTGTGTGATTGAGAATTTAAAATCAGTTGAAATCTTACTTTTCATTGAAGGAGTTTAAAAGTTTGGAAGTTAGATTTTAACTTTAATTCCGTCAGTCGAGAAACCGCACAGTGAGGGGTTGTCTTTTTTTATCCTCTGTCAAACTTGTCCCTGCCACAAACGGTTTATAAAATGTATGTGAAGAAAGATGTCGATAATGATAATGTCCGTATGCATGCAGAAAATGTCTTTGCTATTCATCCGACCAGTAAGAACTTGAAACACCTTAGGGTCACGTCGTACATGGCGAGAAAAAACAACCGACCAAGAAGACAAAATGGCGGGGAGAACCGACCAATAGCTGAGAAGCATCTGCTAAGTAATTCTTTGATATGGTGTGAAGCTTCATAGCCCTATATATCTTTTAAAGACTTCCACAAATCTCGTTCCCGTGAGTAAAGAATGTGTTGCATTTGAAAAATTTTCTGTTTCCCTCCAAATTTCCTTAACACGATATTGATGCTAACTGTGTATTTTTATTGAAATTTGAAGTGACTTGTCTAAATATTGAGACAACTACAGTTTATCATATAAGTTGCTAAGGAGAGTCCCAGTGGTATCGTGGTTAACGTGGTGAACTGCAACATCGTAGTAAGCAAGTTCGAACTCCAGTTGTGGTATTACGTACACTTTCGGACGAATACCAGTTAGAAATGTATGAACACACTTATATACCGAGCGATAGGCTAAAAGATACCACAGCTGTTCTTGCACAAAGATGGATTTTACATTAAATAACCCTCTATGGTTGATATGCCATTAAACAAAAAATTTAAAGGATTCCGTTAAGATGTTTATGGATCATTTCTCGTATGATAACATAGTTTTTTTCTTTCGTTTTTTTAACAGTTACAATATAGTAAAAGTTATATCAATGCTCTTAAAATATTTCAGAAATAATTTTCGGGAATTTTGCATCATGAAAAAAAGCATTGTCGAGCATAATACAATGAAAATGTCAGATGAAATTCATGTAAAAATCAACCTGCGATGTTGCAGACTTTTTAATGTCCCTTTGTATACATACTCTGAATAAGGGACACAATATATATATATATATATATATATATATATATATATATAAAGTTTTGCACTTCGGAACGGGAAATTCTGAGGCGCCCAAATCATGTGATTAAACAGTTCAAAGTTAAGTACTCACTCTTGTAGTTTCGTATTATCGAGGTAGTTGGTACGCCGACATGTTATGTATTGTTTCCCAACTGTTGTGTTTTGAAAGCCCGCAAATTGAACGTGCAATGTAGCCAAACACGGGAACCTATGCTTTAAGAGTTCAAACTGAACCATAATTTAATGAGTAGCACCCGAAGAGTATCCGAGGAGCTCGGCGTAGTGCAGTTAGTTGCTTTCACGACCTAGACAAATGCACCCGGAACTTCTGAATTGTCCCTAATACTGAAAAACTTTTGACTCACCCCAGAATATATATAGTCATCCACAGGTGCCCGTGGTGTAATGGTTATCGTCGTAGGAAATGGACACGGTGACACAAGTTCAAATCCTGGACGAGACTGATTGCATTTCGCATAGATCTAAAACCCTTCGGAAAGGTATGAATCCAATTATTATCCCTTCAGCTATGCGTAAATAGTAGGACAGATTAGGTTCTTCAGCCTAGGTGAGGCAACTAATCTAGGAGAAGGAAAACTCTGAATTCAAACCTGTTGAACTCCGCTAAAAAATTGACCTTGTGTCATATCATGCCCGAGCAGAGGGGTTGGGTAAATAGTCATCCACAGACAAACTGTTTCGGTGCATCACTACTCATTTGTGTAATAACAGATCTGGTTTACAAAGTATTCGATGCCTTTTGTCCTTCTTGACAACCTCAATTCCAGCTTTTTCAACGATTTAAGCGCTGGTCAAAAGTGATTGTTTCTTTATAACTCGTTTTAGTTTACGTTCATCCCGAGGAAGCAAGTTCTTAAAGCCTTTTCCTGTGTTTCGAGATCTCAATTAAATTATATTTACCACAGCTTTCTTTATCGTTCAATGATCTCTGAAAAGCCCTTTTGATATCACCAAACTGAACGTTACCTCACTCAGTAACTTTGTTATTTTCTGTTTTCCAGCAGTTGTTAGATCCTTCCCTTTATCTATGTTTCGACATATATTATGGACAAAAAGAAAAAAAAGACCTGTTTTTAGAATTCAAAGGTCTTCAGTTAATATTAATCTACATATTAACTTCAGTCAGTCCATTTTTGAAAATTTAAAATTCCCCAAAAATTCATCATTAAAAATGACAGAAAATTAAGTTAAATATTCTACTAGGGGTGGAAAATATTGAGTCTAAATTTTACAAAAATTGGTTCAGTACTTTTCACAGGCTGTATATTGATCATGTAATTAAAAAGATGACAATATTTATAAAGACAGTTCTCAATATCAATAACAGAACATATGTAGATCTTGGTTAGTCAACAGCGCTTAGGGACTGTCAGTTTCTCGTCAATACGATTAACAGTTCTAGCAGCGTTGACTTTGTGTCTACTCGATCCATATACCCCGTCCGAAAGACCTACCTGAGGCGATGAACGATAGGGAAAAGTGGCGAGAGAGGGTCAGCATCACATGATGATGATGATATATATATATATATAAGGTCCAGTAGAAATACCCCTACATATTAAATAGAAACTTGATACTGTTGGGTTTGAAAATTCTATACGGAACAGCATCATAACGTCGTAGCTTGAAATGGGCACCGAAAGCTATTTGCATAGCAATTACAGATTTACAAGTCTTAAAAAAATGTGTCAACAGCAAACGTGTGCACCGGTGCAATCCATGATAATAATTGATCATATCTAACAAAGTAGTTTTTCATTAGTTAGATGGAACTGCCATTGCCGAGGTCCATTTTTTTGTGTGCGAACACAGTAACAAATAGCTATGTCCGAATTTTGAATTTGGTTCTCCTGAATCACTTTTCTGCAGTAATAATTAATATATCACCTGCGACTCTAATACATATCCGCGCACATATAAAAGTGTCTGTGTATTTGTTTGAGAACGTTCATATTTATGTTAGTCATGCAAATCCTATTTAGCACTATACACACATACACACACGAATATATGTATATATGTTTGGAATTTTTGAAGTTTTAATGAGAAACATTAACGGTGATTATCATATTTACCCCCCCCCGCTCAGGCAGGATATGACACAAGGTCAATTTTTAAGCGGAGTTTAACAGGTTTGAATTCAGAGTTTTCCTTCTCCTAGACTAGTTGCCTCACCAAGGCTGAAGACCCTAATCTCTCCTACTATTTACCCATTAACGGTGATTATAAATGAAAAATAATTATCGATGAAACTAACTATTTGAAATAAGGGGCCTTTGTGACTTTTTATCAACAATCTGACTAAATAAAGAGATAAGTTGAAAACCCCGAATAAAGGAAGACGATAAAAAATAGATAGACATGTATGGCTATATGAATAGCACAATCAGAAATATAATTTTATTTCCACAACGTCTACATCTAATATATATATATATATATATATATATATATATATATATAACTTTTGAATACTGAAATGGCTCACTACTTTGTAACAAGAAATGTTGAAAGTTTCACCAAAACTTCGTAAATGACAACTAGAAGGTTTTTTGATTTGATTTGGTTTCTTTCTTTTATGGCATATCAACCGTCGTAGGTTATTCAATGTCAGCACTATCCTTGTAGAAGAATAGTTCAATGCAATTTCAACGAAAACCACAAAGTTTCTCCAAAAGAACAGGTGGATATCTGAATCATAGTAGCTCACGAGCTTAACTGCGACTTCACAGTAAGCGAGTTCGAACTCCAGTCACGCTATTCTATTCACTATCAGACTAATATCCTTTCGGAAGGTATGAGCCCACTTATCCTCTAAGCTATGAAATAAATAGTATCACTGATATTCTTTTGCAAGGACAGCTTTGTCATTAAATAACCCACAAAGGTTGATATGCCATTAAACAAAGAAAGAAAGGTTGCTAATTTAAGTCACGTCTACAATCTGAAAATCTTTTGCCTGATTTTATTTTTTATTCTTATGAAAATAAAAATAATTAAAATGATTCCTACATTTCTTTTGGTTGCAAATATTTATAGGAAAGACCTCTTTGTGTAATGGCTTAATTACTGGATGACATCCCGAAGTAAGCGAGTTTGAACTCGAGTCACACTATTAAGTTCTCTTTCGGACGAATACCATTGAGAAAGTTTTGAGTCCCTTTATCTCTCATGTATGACACTATGGACCTTGGTTGTGGATATATATAAAGTTAGTCATACCTTTGTGCATATGTAGAGTAGGTGTAGATCACAGTAGACATACGAGAAGGCGAAGTTACAAGTATGTAGGTATGTACATGTGTGTGTACATATGTGTATGGTTGCAAGTTGACAATGGTTATTTATATATGTGTATGTAAGTGTATATCTATATAGCGGCCTGGACATATCTGTGGATGTGTGTGGCCGTATGTATTTTTTGCGTGAGCCACTCATCCCCCTTCTTCCAGTCTAAGTGAAGATGGTTAGATGAAGCTGAGCCGCGAGTTAAAAGACTTAAATTTTATTGTACAGTTCTCTTTTTTTATGTTGAGAAATCATATTGTGAATCGGATAACCATGACCAGAAAATCTGGCGAACACTCACACACGATGTACAGAAACACCGGACAGTTGTTTCGACCTGACAATGCTGATGAGACCTAATAAGGTCGAAACAGCTGTCCAGTGTTTCTGTATATTACACGCAAGTGTTCGCTGGATTTTCTTGTCATAGTAATTCAATTCACAATTAAATCTTATAATCTCACTATTAGGATAAGCTGGAGACACAGTGTGGCAATATTTTTAAGTCCAGTTTATTGGTGGCTCAAGGCCCAGATGAGGGAAATATTTACCCCTGCCTATATACAAGTGTGGTCAGAGATTCAAAACGGATTTGGTCAGAAGAATCTGCTGTTGTTAGTTGATCGGATAAAGCGACCAGAGTCAAATGCGCTCAGAGTCTGCAGGCACTCCAAGAACTAGGGGTGATCGGCAAAGATCTTGCAAGATAGAATTCGCGTCAAACATATGGAGCGGAGAACAGTGTCAAAGGAAAGTCTGAGGTAACGCACACACCCACACACATACACACACATCTGTGAGCAAATCTAGTCTTTTATATTTGCTTTTTGTGACATCGTCTCGTGTTCTGTGCAATATACAGACCAATGAGCAGATGCACTGAGAAGCCAAAGCGTTCGGTCACACCAGCTACAGGTTAAATAGTATCATTACAATAAGGATGGCTGGGCATTACACAATCCATGAAAGTTGATATGCCATCAAACAAATAAACCGAACCAAACCAAAGATTTATATAAACAATTACTAATGTAACTTAGATTCAATATAAAATTTTATTGGCTATAAGGAAAAAATCGTGTATTTTTTAAATTTTAAACAAATCCTGGAAGAAGCTGTACGGCTGCTTACCTCCCATCTCAAAAAACATCCAAGTAAGACGAAAAAGACATCTGAGATACTGCTGGAGGAACAAGGATGAACTCATATGTGTCGTTCTTCTATGGGCCACTACATATGGATATGCCAGTGTTATACCGACTAGCAAGAATTTATCGACATCAGCTTAGTGAGGATTCAGGATATAATTTGGAAGACGTAAGGGGAGCGATGGATGATTGGGACGGATGAAGAGAGAGAGAGAGAGAGAGAGAGAGAGAGTCAATGATATCCGAGTAGTCAGTGTGTCTTTATGATGATGATGATGTTGAAAAATCAGGTTAGTTTTATGTCTATAAGCATGAGTTAATGTTATCTGACATGTCTTTTGTCTTGCCTTCTACTGGAACTATTGTTATATATATATATATATATATATATATATATATATATATATATGCATGTTTCATTAGATAATAAAGACAAATTTTGTCTGTATAATTCATTTAAGATCCTTTCCAGTTTTCTGGTAAGTGTCTTAATTTCAAGTTGGAATTGGGAGATGAATTTTCTAAAATTGTCCTGAGCGCTTTCGGAACCTTCATAAGCCATCTTCAGGGGTTGCTTGCTTTCGTAAGGTGTGTTTGTATTTTTTTAAAAAGAGTTTTGAAAGTTTATACCATAACAAAAATTGGATAAAACAGGGTAACTGATGTATTTAAAAGGGAACATAATTCTATAGGAATGCGAGATTAAAAAAATACTAAAAGCGTTTCAAAACATTGCCACTATTTTCAAAATTAATTCTATTGATTTTCGGTAATTTTATTTTATATGTAGGGCATCTAGGATTTGTAGTCGTAGCTTATCAATTTCGTGTGCGATTGTAGTGGTGTTTTCAACTAGAATTTTTCGAAACTTGGATTTAGGAATAGAATTGTTCTTAAGATGAAAAGCAATAGACCTCGTGTCATTAAGGTGCATTGTAAGTCGTCTGGAAAGAGTTGTAGTGGTAAGACCAACATACGTACTATTTTCTTTGGAGACATAGCCAATCAGAGGACATTTTAAACAAAAATACGATGTTGGTTCTATCGGGAAGTCCAGTAGATGGAGAAGTGTTATTGAAATAATTAGGTTGGAGGTTTTAAACTTTTTGTAGTATATAATAATTCTAACTCTTTTGGTTGGGTCACTAGAGAGAACGTTTTCATGGATAAGGTTTTTTTGATATTTCTTCATTAATTTTATAATTACTATGAAATTGTTTTTTTTTTTTTTTGTAGTAAAGGTTTATTGATTGTTTGTGGTTTAGATTATTGTCTATGTTAGGTTGTTCAGGTTTATTAATAAATTGTTTAATTTCGGTAGCAACAATGTAGTTAGCAAACCCATTATTGATAAGGGTTGTTTAATAATTTTAAGTTCGTTAACGGGACAATTTTAGGAAATTCATCTACCAATTCCAATCCGGGACTAAGACACTTATCAGAAAACTTGAAAGGATCTTAAATATATTATATAGACAAAATTTGTCTTTATTATTTAATGAAACATGCTTAAATGAACAACTTCTACCTAACCACACACACACACACACACACACACACACACACACACACATATATATATATTGCACATTCACTGTGTAGGGAGCACACTGTGAATAATAGATATTTTAGTCAATTTAGTCCTGAGTTTTATCTTATGATTTTATCTTCAAAACCTGAAAATATTTCCCGAAACCAATGTAAAGAGTTGATATATTTATTTCTTTTAGAATTTATCTTGTTCTGCCTCCAGCATTTGAGCTCTTTCTCGGTTAAAAAAGTTTTTATACAATTGTTTGTTGGGTTAGTTAGTTGTGTTTTACAACATATCAACCCTTGTAGTATATTTATCACAAATTCTCTTTATACATATACATATATTAAATATATATGATTTATGAGCGAATAGTTTGTTGGTAAAATTTTTAAATGAACAAGAGCTCATTTGTTTACACACAGTTTAATGATTTTAAGTATTATTATTAATTGTTTGTTTACAGTTAATGGTTTTAAGCATTCCTATCTAACATTAACATATATATTTGCCACCGTTAAACGATCATAAGTAAATGATTAAACAGTTTTATTTGATCCATAGTTTGGACCCTAACACATATTAACACTTCGGGTTACAGTGGACCTGGGAATAATAGTAATGAAGGAGTACTCCACACTCCCCGGAGCTCCAAGACTGGAGCTTCATCATCAGATTGTTTAGTCTCAAATCCGGGACACACGTTAGAAGGAAAGTCTAACGCCTCTACTGAGATATCGGAGGCATATTCTACTGTTCCGCCCAATGGACTGAGATAATTTGTTTGTACACCTAAACGCACACACACACATACACACACACACACACACACACACATACACACCCACACCAACAGAAACACAATATATATATATATGTATATATATTGAGCCAATTGATAAGTACATGATAAATGCATATATACATATAAATACCAAAACGCAAGATCGCTTAGCGTAACGGTTATCGTCGTAGGAATTGGAATGGAATCGGCGACCAGAGTTCAAATTCTCTTCAGAACTTGTTTGTGCTTCACTTCGCACTAATGCTCTTGGGAAAGGCATGAAACCATTTAGTCTACCTACCCACTATGGGTAATTAGTAGTGCAGACTTGATTCTTTATCCTTTACAAAGCAACCGGTCTAGAGTAAAGAAAACTCTGAATTCAAGCCAGCAGTAATCCACTTAAATATTGATCTTGTGTCATATCCTGCTCATAGGAGAGGGATTGGATTAATGCTTAGATGTAAATATCTAAATCTATATTTAAAAACATTGCATTTGTATATTTTTACCTCATACATTTATATTAGTCTTCACGTAAATAAATTTAAAGGGACAATATATACAAAACAATATGATATAAAGATCTATCTATCTATCTATCTATCTACAATATTCCTGAGCTCGTCTGTGTATATTAGCAGATATATGCAAATGCACACGTACCCATATACATCAATCCCTATAGACAAGCATACATTCTAATATTCTTGAATGAGCCATATCATATTACCTTTATCTCGTTCCAAATATTTTGATCAATAAAAGTGGCCTACGTGCAGTTATATTTGCATCATTCGTGTGTCGGACATCGCATGCAATTTGAGCCAGACGTCTTCCTTGTGATGCTTGCAAAATAAATTTGGCTGCTTGATGTGCTGTCCCGGCTTCAAAACACAAACTAGTCTTTTGGTTCGGCTACCAGCCAAGTGGCTTGATTTAACCAGAAGTTTCGCCATTTGTATTACAATGGGGTCGTAGGCGGTATTAATATGGCATTGATAATTGTTAAAGGAAAGTCAATCTAAAAGCATGGTAAAGGATTCTTTGTTGCATGAGATAAAGCTTGCTGGTGACCTTCTTCATTTTTCGATGATAACCTTTCGATTTGGCTTTCGACGAGAATCCAATTTAAATTGTTGCCATTTTGCAATAGTCGATCCATTAAGAATGTTAACTGCGATAAATCTTCCAAAATAGAACTAAACGATGACGAGTAATAGTTTATCTTTAAATAATCTGTTATGGTCAGTTGAAAAATAAGACAATAAATTGTAAAAATAACCTGAGATATATCAAGATCTTAATAAAAACTTATACTTTTGATCCTTCAGTTTTCTCATTGATTTTTCTGGAGTTTCAGATGGGTGGGTAGTAGATATAAATATCTATTCTACTGAAACTGAGAATAAAGAAGTAACTTTGTTTATATATATATATAACCATATATATATATATATATATATATATATACTAAGTGCTACTTTACAGAAATGCACGTTGAAACGCAAATGACTTCTCAAGTCAATTTCAACCTTGTAAATCCAGCCACATATGGAACGAGCAAAATGATACGAAAATTATATCTACCTATCAATCTATCTTTCTTTCTCTCTCTCTCTCTCTTCATATATATATATATATATATATATATATATATATATATATATGAAGATTATAATGAATCTAGAGGGCAATTTCCGGTCCATTTTGCGATATATCTATAATATTATTCTGGCACTGTTCACGCTCAGTCTAATCTGTAAAATTTATCAAGAGAGATTACTCTTACAAAGAACTTCGCCTTATTGATTTATTTGTAATTCGTTATTCTCACCACCACAATTAAATACTATCTTTAAGGAAGTATTTTATTAAAACAAAAACCCTCTCAAAAGATACTTTACCTTCATTTAAAAACTTTAATCCTTCATTTTTCTTGTGTGGAGGAAAATTTACGGATTTTTTTATAAAGAATGGCGAATCGTTTTGATTTTCAAATAAGGTTACTAATATGGAATTTGCACCTTATGGAAACAGAAGGTCTGCGAAAATAACAGAATTAACCAATAGAAGGTGATTAATAATCATGGCATATATATGTATATATATATATATATATATATAAATTGCTTTCACTTAAGAGTTTAATGTATTTAGACGAATGCGAACTCATTTCACTTAAAAGTGTCTATGGTCCTAGTTTTCTTACCATACCTCTACTGCAGGGACCCTATTATATCACACTCACACGTGTGTCTATGTGTGTACGTGTATGTGTTTAATAATGCAGTTTGTTTTTTTATAATAGATAGTGATCAATAGCGTTGATATAGCATAGGTGATATAGCATAGGTAGACCTATTTTAAAGTAGCGTAGACACAGAGTCATTGTTGCTAGATGACTGTCAGTTTCTTGCCATTGTGATTATCGTCTTGGTCTGTTTATCGCATATTCGAGAAAGTGACTGTCACCTTGCTCCGTTTAGTCTCGGTCTACGCATTCCTAACTTGTATATATATGTATACATATATATCACCCATACAACGTGATCTCACAAGATATAGAGAAATTTGGTCGTATAGGAAAACATGATGAATAAACAGAAGAAGGAGAGAGAAGTAAGAAAAAGAAAGAAACTGGAGAATAAGTTTGAAGGAAAGAGTAATTGAAAAAGAGGTCGGTGAGCTTCATTACCATACAAGTAGAACAGTAGAGAAAGCATATTATTCTTTTTGCTCTCAGTTTTGAAATCCTACATAGTAACGAAAAGTCAAGGTGCTATTCAAATCCAAACATTGAACCTCAGACTTTTTGTTCATATTCTAATCACTTGCTGATTTCGTATTTTCTATCAGAAAAGAACTATAACATTTTCAGATATTCAAACTTCTAGCCTGGAAAGATACGAGTCTCACTGCTGGTGGATGGCATCCATATCTCACCTCTCAGTTCGACTACTGCATCTGCATATTTAAACATTTTTGGCAAAGTGATGTCATAATCTTCACCGAAATGATACTAGCGGTGTGAGTAAGGCTTGCCTGATCCTAAATAATAACAACGAGCAGCCGCAAAAGCGTTAGGGAAACTGTTCTGTTAATAATAGAAAACAATGTTAGAGTAGAATTAAGAGATGGAAATATACATAATTACATTAACACACACACACACACACACACACACACACACACACACACACACATATATATATACATATATATATATATGCATATAAGATTGGATGGATAGATATCAATTATTATGATTATAACAAAATTACAATACACACACACACACACACACACATATATATATATATATGTGTGTGTGTGTGTATTGTAATATATATATATATACGTATTTTGTTTAGTTTTATTTGCGTGTTTAGATGTAGACATGTTGATTAAAACAATTTGTATGAATAAAACATATACAGACAATTCATTGAATGGTGAAACAAATATTACGCTATATATATATATATACATATGGAGAGTTTTAAAAAGAAACACTATTTATCTGGTCAGCAATGAACAACGAAAAATACGTTGATTTTCTTTGAAATAGTCTCCTTGGAATTCACCATACTTATTCTTGTAGACTTTCTATAGGGTGAAGTTGCTCTGGTATTTGATGTAGAGTGGATGTGTTCCGTCAAATTTCTTTTAATGCCGTTCAAGTCTTAGGACGAATTTTCAATTTAGAAAACAGTAATAAATGACCAACAGAAGATAATAGGATGTGTGTTGCACTTGCACAACCTTGTGTTTTACCAATAATAATCCAGAAATTATCACTTTATTATATAAATTGCTCAGCTTTATATACACCTTCATTTGAATTTTGAATTTTAAAATAAGAAAAAAACAAACTTCTCTCTCGAATCTTTAGCATATCCCTTATATATATATATATATATATGCTTTAACATTAGCCGTAGAATTTATAAGTACGGAACATAAGTTAAAAGACAAAAATACCAATAGATTTGACACCTGATCAATAGAATATTATATATGCATACATTATTCATTCTATTTTCCTTTGTCCCTCACCGAATCGATTCTGTTTAATTCATTATCTTGTTCACAATATTCCATATCATCATCATCATCATCATCATCATCATCATCATCATTACCCTCTTTCACAGCACACACACACACACACACACACACACACACACACACTCTCTCTCTCTCTCTCTCTCTCTCTTTCTCTCTCTCTCTCTGTCTCAATATATATATATGTATATATATGGGTATGTATATATAGACGTATAAATCAACTGTTGATTTTTACAATACATGCATGCAACTCACACACAGGCACCCGTATCAATATATGTGAACATATATCCCTCTAAAACACAACTGCATAATAACAGGTGTACACAACACGCATTCAGGTATACATCATTTGTTAATATATGACCCTTGTATACCCACAACCATCTTCATTAGATTTTTTACTTTCTATTTTGCTTGTCTCTCAATGTCTGTCAATTCGACATCATTGCAGTCAGGTGCTTCAGTTATTCGCACACTAAAAACGGGCACATGAGTGATCGATCGATATTTAGACTTACAGTGGCAAACACAAATAGATAGATAGAGGTAAAATAATAGATAGATAGATATACAGATAGGTCAGAAGAGACTGAGATTGATAGGTAGATCGGTAAATAATGAACAATCTGAGATAGAAAAACAGGCAGACAGATTGCTAGAGAGGTAGATCTATCAAGAGTGTGATAGAGAGGAAGTTGAGAATGTTAAAACTACGTGTAAATATATTTCTTTGTCTTCTTGGCATTTAATATGCGCATTATTCTTTTTTATGCTAGATCATACCCCCTCTCTCTCTCTTTTCTCTCCCTCTTAATATATATATATATATATATATATATATATATATATATATATAGGAATATATTCTTAGCCGCTTGCCTTAGGCCACGTATTTAATCGAAGCGTCGAAGTCGAGGTTAGTTGGGAAGCGCTGTTACTGTTCACTGTTCCGATATCAACAGGTGCCATTCGTGAGAATGTGTTGCAGTGGCGGTAGCAACTGTTGCTTCTTCTCTGAGCAGAGAAATCCATTAACAATACGGACAGCATCTTCGTTCGTCTCAGCAGCGGTGACGTGAGCATTGATGAAGAGAGTCTACTATACGGTTGCATTATAAATTCTGTGCCAGGTGGGTAACGTGGCTCGTCTGGTTGTGGCGTCTAGCTTTCTTCTTGGTAGATGTTCGGTTTAAATAGTACGGCACAAGGCTATGTGAAGAATAGAATCAGGAAGATTGTGTAGTGGCAATTCTTTTGGAGGTTCCCGTGGTGTAATGGTTATCGTCGTAGGAAATGGACACAGCAAAACGAGTTCAAATCCTGGACGAGATTGATTTCATTTCCCATAGCTCTAATACCCTTGGGAAAGGTATGAATCTAATTGTTCTCCCTCCTGCTATGGGTAAATAGTAGGGCAGACTAGTTTCTTCAGCCTTGGTGAGGCAACATAGTCTAGAAGAAAGAAAACTCTGAATTTAAACCTGTTAAACTCCGCTTAAAAATTGACCGTGTGTCATATCCTGCCCGAGCGGAGGGGTTGGGTAAATATGGATATGGAAGGGATTTACGCCGGTGGGCAATGAGAAACCTAACCTCAGTTTTGATCTAAAATCACAATATCAAATTCATATTGCTTCGTACTATTACTTTTACCAAGTGATTTACTGTATAATCTTCAATTTTAAAAGGTAATTTGATTCCAACTAAAGCTCTATGCTGTGGGGTAATGCTTAACGAAGTGGTCTAAGCGACTTTTACTATAATCTAGTGAGTACAATCCTCATCGGGTATCTCTGAATAATAATAAGAGGTATTTCTTAGAAAGCTAGTCCAGCAAAAGTGAACTGTAGTGAGTTTGTTCTTTGTTGGTAACCGCTAATTACTGACCTTGTGCCAAATTCACAATGAGCTAAGTAAATAACTATACATAAAATAATTGTGCGTCTGGCTATGCGGTAATGGTTTATGGGTTTCAAGAAAACTTTAAATACTGCGTTGTGAGTTCGAACCCTCATTGAGGACATTTCTGTATGACAGGCCCTTACTTCTGTATTGTGAGTTCTATCTTAATCAGAAGCTTAGTCTTCTTATCATAGCACAAAGGTGAAAAGTATCTCAGATTAATTCTCTTGCGTTGTGAACCAGACTTATCGAAAAAAAAAACAAAACAAAAAAAAAACGAAAACCTATCATGGAGTGACAGTTAATAGGCTTGTCTTACGGACAAATTCCTGCATGTAATAATATTGCTAATCAGTCACTTTTCTATCGATAATCCCAGGAAAAGTGCTCAGATGAGACCTAATCCCAATTATCACCAATACGAGAATTTCCAGTCAGAACTCAAACGATTCTTATCCTTAATTTTTATCTCATTCTCGACGCAAATTATGCACAAAGCTTTTCCAAAGACATCCAAAGTCATAAATAAGAAGTAAAAAACAAACTCGTTTCTCGCAAAACTTTCAGTCCCCTATCGCAGATATTGGTAAAGAGTTGAGCAGACTGGATTGTTCAGCCTTGATTAGCCAAAAAAAGCTTTACATTCAAACCAAATTTGTTCACACTTAAAAACGACCTTTTCTCATATTATACCTGAGGTAGAAGGGTTGGTAAATACATTAGAAAGAATATGTGTATCATGTTCTTGTTTTATTGTCCCAAATAAAATAATTGATGAAAATGTTGCAACAGGATTTGAACAATAATGATTGTCATGATTAGTACCTGTGTTTTAACTTAAGAATACATCCCAAAACTGGACCAATTTTTGATATTAATGGTCGATAAGGGTTTTGATAAATGATTAGTGTAAAATTGGAATGCAAATAGAACTCTAGGAGTTAACAATATTTGAAACTATTTAACTGTGTGCAAACAATAAATAGCATTTCTTGGAACCATTTAACCCTGTTCAAACAGCAAATAGGAATACCTGAAACCATTTAACTGTGTACAAACAAATGCACTCTAAGTGGGTAGAGTGTTCGCTAATGGTCCGGAAGATCTGTGTTCAATCCCAGGTCGCGTCATACCAAAGACTTTGAAAAATGGTACTTGATACCGCCTTGATAAAACACCCAGCACTCTAAGGTACGTATCAAGAGTAAAGTGGAGCAATCCAGGGAAAGGAGTAGCGCCGTTCCCTACACCTCGTTGTAGTTGCTATTGAAAAGGTAGCCTTCGGGTCACCCTTGACAACGGTCACCAACTTTACTTTATATATATATATAAAGAGGATTTGGTATTAAATAAACATCAAGGATGGATATGCTAAGAAGCTAAATAACCGAACGAAATAACCTTGCTCTTTAAACAATACTTTAATCAAAATTGGGGGTCAACGTACCCTAACGATTTAAGACATACATAATGAAATCGGTGAACGTAGTTCCCCTTCCGTCAAGGAGAATTTACACTCACTTCGAACTAATTCTCTTCGGAAAAGCAAGAATCTACTTCCCTAACTATGAAAATCATTATATAAGTTTCCATAATTTTTTCGTATACGCACTTTTATTGATAGTACACACAGGAAACTGTAGTCTCTTTCGAAGTAATCTCCTCCGGCTTCAATGCACTTGTTGTACTGTTCCAACAACGTCTGGAAGGCCCCATGGAAGTCCTCTTGTGTCAGCGTGTCAATAACCTTCGTCACAGCTTCTTTCATCTCCTTAATTGTCTCAAAACGACAGCCTTTGAGCTTAGGGAATATCCAAAAGTCACAGGGAGCAACCTTAACCCTAACTCTTTGGCCAATCAACTCTGGTGTATTGACTTTTTTACTCCTCCCACACCTCTCATCATCCCTCACAGACTCCCTGCCTTCCTTGAATCTCTTATGTCACTCAAAAACTCATGCTCTATTCATGCAAGATGGTCGTAAAGCAGTTTGAAGCATTCTATACATTTCTGTGGCATTTTGTCCTAGTTTAAAACAGAAATTTATTCCATATCGTTCTTCTAAAGTGTCTTCACGTCCTGATTGCAATTTTGAAATTCACCAGCTGTGACAATCAGGATTTAGTAGGGTGTATTCCAATTCCTGTTGTAACTGTTCATTTGAACCTGAAATCATAGAAATTAGTCAGTCATCTAATAAGATGTATAGCAGTAACATACTGAATGTTCAAGAGTCTACGATAGTTTTAAATGCCTGTACAAAAGAGTCTGGAAACTTATAATTGATGAAGCCTGTCAATCCATTATATGCGTTTGATAAGTTAGGGTAGTATCATTTCTTGTTGCTGGTATCGTGTAACCCATTATATCCAGCCATACTTTAATTCGACATCAAATGGGTATCGCTGAGTAAACTTCATTGCTCAGGGAGAGGTCATGAAGTGGAATTTCCTAAATGATACCAACAATCTTATATGTTTGGAGAGACCTACCGAATGTTCAGAAGTGTGTGGTGGTTTCTTGATTATTGATATTTCTTAGATATTTGTTAATTTTAGCTCAGAAGGTAACTAAAACCAACTTCGTAGTAAGATTATATAACACCAATGATTTCTAAGAAGAAAGCTTGCATTGATAAGCAGTAACTCTGAGTCGAATACTGACTGCATATATCGAAAGGGAAGATATTTCACAAGTTTGGCGAAAGAGCAGTAATATGCATCACTCAGTGAGAATCGAGCTCACTAAACAACGGCGCTCAAGGCACCTTGGTCATCAGCAGGTAAAGATAAACATGGTGAATAGAGTTTAAATTCCAGCTAAATCTGCTTGTGTTCATTTTGGATTCATACCCTTGTGAAACTCAGAAATCAGTTTTTTTCCTCCATTCCGCTTTTCATCAGTTATCTTGATAAAGATGTCGTCATTGGTATCGAACGAAGTCAGTTGGAGAATGCAAACTCGTACACACCCTTCTCATGTAGTTATGTGGATTTTTTGACTGTGCTTTCATATAAACGAAAAATTTGAGAAATCCTTTTTTTTTAAACTTACACTCAATCATCATATAAAAAAAAAGTGTGTACCGTACCTGCATGTAAAAAGATCAAATTTTAAAGAATTGATTTTTTAGGTAAAACTTTTCCATTGACATATTCATCATTGTTTAAGGTGGAAAATCAAAGATAAGGAAGAACTATTAGCTGTTCTTGACTTTATAAATAAGTGATTTCGTGACCATAGGCAAAGTTCGACTCATACACGAAGAGATAGGTACTTTTTTTCAAGATTTTAGACCCAGCTACCCAAAAGAAAACATATTCATTTCTTTTTACGTGTTAATAAAAATAAAAATGCCCATCGAAACTCTATGATCTTTCAATTAAAATGAGAACACAGTCATTACACTTACTCAAGTTTTTATTAAAGGATTTTTCAAATATTCATTGGTTGATTGTTTGATTGATTTTAATGACATTTCCACCCATTTCAGATTTATTTTATGCCAAGAGGTTTGAGAATTTTGTATATTGTACGTTTATGTTAATATTTTTAGATTTTGCACACGGTTATATCATATCAAGTATTCCTTACTAATACAAGTAATTTGCACACAGTGATATGGTTTTAAGCAACTAATAATTAGTAAGTAATAATTCCTTGTAAATAATTATAGTTTGAAGAAACGATTTTTCATCTGAATAATTTATAGTTATGTGGCGTCAAGTATTTCAGTCTTATACAAATGATTTGCAAACAGATCTATTCGTTTCTATCAGGTACTACCATTCTGGGTAAGAGAGGACCTGGGAGTAATGGCAATGAAGGAGTACTCCCCCACCAGATCTCCAGAACCGGAGCTTGACCATCAGATGTACTTTAGCATCATACCAAGGACATCCCTCTTTGGTGGGGTTACCTCTCCTAAGGGGATACAGTTGGCGTATTCCCAATCCCTCTGACACGGTGATGTAGAATTGGAGTAAAATTTAGAACTTAATAAAATTTTCTTAATCTAGCTCATTTCCTTTCTCACTCATAATTGTTTAAGGTTGGCATGTCAGTTTACTAAGTTTTGTCCCAGAAGGCCTACCCACAATCTGCTTCTGTTCCTATTGTCAAACGGGTTGAGGACTGGAATTACTTTTCGGTAGCTTTGGTACCCTTACAAGAGAGACCAGTGAAGTGATTGGGTAACAGAGGCTTGTATCCTTGGGGCTCCCACATTAAACTGATTGATTGTCATCCCATTCCTGGTTATTTCCTGCACAGAGGTGATTTAATAAAGTGAGTTTACACTCTTCGAGATGAATGGAATACCTTGAGAGCCTAGTGAGCGTCTGATGACCTAGTTAGATAAAAAAAAAAGTATTCCTAGAGAGGCGATGGTGTTGAAATAAAATTAAACAAATATTCATTCTCAAAGAAGTGAATTTTATTCACATTTTGTGCATCGATTATCCACAATCAACCCATCCAACCCAATACCTGATTGCTTAAAAATAAAGACGTCTTATAGGTTAAAAAGAATATCGATCTTAAAATCTAGACAAACTTAAATTTGCATAACTAAAACAATCGACAGAGCTAATTAATTTTTTAAAATTAGTATCGACTACTGTCTTTGAGAAAAGCTGCTTTTTGAGAACAGTATATTAATTAATTTTTTTATGATGTATAGTTAGTAGATGCTTTTTAGGTCAATACAATCTTAAAAACTGAAAAAATTCTAAAAAAATGAAAGATTTTCTATTTTTGTATCGTTTTGTAAGACTTGTCGTGTGTTTACTTTTTCAATAAAAGGGTCTCAACTTTTGATACACTGTCAGTGTGGTTAGGAATATGTTTATATTCTCTGCAGAAGAGTAAGACCCCCTTAAAAAGATGTGTCCTGGGTATGACACTTAAATGTACTGGGTGCGGAAGCAAATTCAGTAATATTTTAGTATAATAATGAATGACTATTATAAAATAAGATTAATTTTAATTGTAAAAAAAATAAACAAAATAAGACAGACGCAAAACTGTAAATTTACTCAATATAGCCGCCATTTTTTTCCCAATTATTGTATCAACATGCCTTCGAAACGATTTGAATGCCTGCAAAATAAATTCCTCAGACATTTTATTCCATTCCTCCTCAATAGCAGTCTTAAGTAAACCAATATTTGGATGGGAAGTTGCATTTGTTTTATTTTCTTAAACGCCCCATATAGCGTAATCAAGGGGGTTAAGGAAGTCATATATTATTTATCGTTTCTTTTCCTGCTCACTCATTCTGGGCTGAATTTTAACGAAAAACTGCTTGAATAATAGAGGTAATCATGAAAATTTAGATTTATCGCATTTTTTTTTTCTCCAAAATTTGGACTAATCAGACAAAAAAAAACTTTAAAAACTTATTCTATATTTTGCTTCCACACTCTTTATCTAATGGTAAGACTCCAGTTCTGGAAATCAGAGGAGAGTGGTATATCCGTTCTTTGCCATGACATCCAGGTCAACTCTAACCCGAAGTGCAAGCACCTGTTAGGGTTCCATGTATGTGTTAAACATGGTAAAATATTTTACTTGTGTCACATAATTGCTTTGGGTTCTATGTTTTATGGGACATCAACCTTTGCAGGTTATCTTATGCCAAAGCCATTCTTGTAAAAGACTATGGTGGTATTGTATGGCAACAATACCACCATAGCTGAGTGGGGTAAGGGGTTCATATCTTTCCCAACGGTATTACGAGGTATGTCTAAAAAAGTAGAAAGGACTGGTTTTGCAAACAATTTATTTCAAGTCCAAATAACAAACTAGATAGTTTCCTCTCCCAAGTAAAACCATTCACGTGTCTAATGCACTTTCCAATCCTTCTCTGCCACGATTCTACGCATAGCTGAAGGATTCTTTTGGGATGCCCTTTAGATCCGTTGTTACCACCATCTTGATGGCCTCCACGCCATAAAAACAGGTCCTCTTGATGATACCTTCGAACTTAGGAAAAAGAAAAGATTACACAGAGCAAGATTATGAAAATATGGAGGTTGTTCCATATGGCTATACTCCTTTCGGTCAGAAACTACCGGATGCTCTACTCACCCAGTCTCATTATTTCTCAGAAATTTGCCCAAATCTTCCAAATACAGTCTTTTCTTTTCATGTCCAGCGGACTCGTAATAATTCAAATTGTCAGCCAACGATCACCACATACAACTCACCAAATCTGCCGGACTTTTGCTTGTTAATGGCCTCCAGCTCCTGGAGTCATCTATCTTCACTTCAAGCCCCCTTTTGAACTCCTTGTTTTGCTCAAAAACACGTATGCGCAATATGGTGCTATCTCCGTACTCTTGCTAAAGTATTTCGGGTGCTCATGACGGTGTTTTTCCCAACTGGAGAAAAAATTTCAGGTCTATTTGTTCTTCAGTGCTAAGAGCTGAATGACCTGCAATAGACGAGGTGTAAACAAAAGCATTTAAAAAAATGCGGTGGTTTCAGAAAGCTAGGACTAAAGATACGAACTCCGAAGATGATAACATAATCTGTTAGATGATAACATAATCTGTTAATCATTTTTTTCACCCATTGCTCACACAGTACACCTAGTCCCGTTAATCTTCAGACCGAACTCGAAGTCCGAAAGTGAACCCAGTGGCGCAACTGGAGCTCGAACCCAATTGCTATGACGTTGCAGTTCAATCCGTTAGCAACTACGCTTTGGTATTCCATGTGTCTCATGATAGGTCTTAGGTTTACATATATATTTTCTAGAGCGAATCTAATGGATCTTATGCTACAGTAATAGTATATTCCAATATTTTTCGTTGGGGGTAAAAAACTTCCGTTTTTTTCAAGGTTAATAAGTGGGTTTGGTTTTGAATATATGTTTAATGGCATATAAACATATAATTCGATTCATTTGTAATTCTTTAATTATACTCATATTTTCTATGTTCCATTGTAATCATTTTAATAGCACTTTTTGTTTGGTCTTTAATAATTCTGTTTGCACATAGTTACATTGTATCAAGTATTATTATTTCATGCAAATTATTTAAAAAGTTTTATTGTTTCACGTATTCCTATCTAATCATCATACTTTTCAAACACATCTGTTTAACCCATACATGGGACTCGAGAAGTTATAAGCATTTCAAGTCGGAGTTGACCTGGAAGTAATGACATGCCTAGGGAGCACAATGTATTATTGTTCATATATATATACATGTGTGTGTGTGTGTGTGTGTGTGTGTGTGTGTGTGTGTGTGAGTGTTTTGTTAGAAAAGGAGTCTTTAATATCTTTAGGTCACTATATTCCTAATTTGTGAATTTGATTTGAATACTGTAGTTTCAAAATGCATCGTCGCATAAAAGTTAACTTTCCATAGAAATTTTATCAAAAATTACGTCTTATAGAAACAGATATGAGACAGAAAGGTGCTTTATGTGCAGTAATAATTTTCTAGTTAAACTTGCTGACCATTGATAGTGAGTTAGATTCTCATTTGGTGCCACATACTTCTGGCTTTTTGCCAAATTGTGCTAGACTTAGTGAATTAAATATTATTCGAGAGGTTGTAATATACTTTCCTGAGGTATTCTACAAAACCGAAAGAAGTATTCCTGTTTCGTCAAGATTGCTTACATTATCTACCACTTTTAAGTGGTCACATGTCTAGATACTGAGCAGGCTCAAAGGGTCTCCACTTCAGTGATATGACGAAAACCGTTGCTTTAAGCGTCACTTATAATTTACTAAGCTTTGCTTAAACGGATATAGGAGTCTCAGATTGCTCATTGTATCTACTCCTTCTAAGTGGTCACCCATCTAAATACTTTGCTAGCTCATCGCTACTTAACTTCTGTGAACTTTTTGGAACAGGTGATTTTAGCGTAACTTGATCGTAAGTCAAGATAAACGTATTCTTAATTTGTTTCGTTTTCATTTTAGCTAGAAAATTCAGATTTAGGTAAATGTATTCTTCTTACCTTTTCTTGGGAGGAGAAAATAAATAATCATCTCCCTTGCAGAATCGACTCGATCGTTGTCGATCCCAGAAACCCTTGCTCAATCTCTTTTGCCTCTGTTCTCAAAGCAGTAGATAGGTTGGCCTTCCTAGACACTGAACAGTAAAGCCAATAGGCCAGTAACTATCAAACTGTCCATCAATCTCGAGTAAGAATTTTTTTCCACTTACCCACTTTCACATACTACTAGATTATAGAACAATATGTGCATATTTTATCTATTCGGAAACGTTTATGAATTCTTTTCAACGGAGGTGCCCGTGGTGTAATGGTTATCGTCGCAGGAATTGGACACAGCGACACGAGTTCATATCCTGGACTGATTGCATTTCACATAACACTAATACCCTTGGGAAAGGTATGAATCCAATTATTCTCCCTCCAGCTATAGGTAAATAGTAGGGCAGACTAGGTTCTTCAGCCTTGGTGAGGCAACTAGTCTAGGAGAAGGAAAACTCTAAATTCAAACTTGTTAAACTCCGCTTAAAAATTGACCTTGTGTCATATCCTGCCCGAATGGAGGTGTTGGGTAAATATGATGAATTCTTTTCAATATCACTTAACACTTGTATAAATATCATGTATGTATTAGGTGTTTTTGCGTGTGTAAATGAGTTAATATTATCTTTCTTTACGTCTATTGTGTATCACGGATATACTAATTTTAACGTTGGTCATTGATGAGTAGAGATTCGACAATATATATATCCTACCTCCAAGTTATCCAATAGTCTCATATTAGGTGCATTTTTCTAAATCCAATTTAATGGGAAGTCCCTGTGATGTAATGGCTAAAGAGTTGAATTGCGGCCTCATAGTAAGTAAGTTCAAATTCTAGTCACGCTATTACGTTCACTTTTGGACTTACACTCTTGGGAAATATATGAAGCTCTTAACCTACAGTTATGGGTTAAATACTATCACTGCAGTTCTATAAAGATAGCTTTGGCATTTATTTACCTAAGAAGGTTGATGTACCAATAAACAAAGAAACCAAACTTAACAAGATTTGGCACAAGGCAAGAACTTTTAGAATACCGAGAGTGAGGATGACTTACTCATAATGATCTTCTCAGCTATTATACCACGTGAGAGGGCCTCATTTGGGCCTAGAGGTTGTATTTAATTTTAATTTTGAGAGTTTTCTTTGTTGGTGAAGAGGTTTAATTTTGGTCATATTTCATTGCCGTACTTACTTAAATTCCAATCGTGTCCTGGGTAGAATGATACTAACATGAATCTGATGGTGATGCTCCATTTCTGGAGATCTTTGGCGTTTGGAGTACCTCTTCATTAACATTACTCCGTGCTCTATTCCTTGGTAAATTTTGTTCGGGTCACATCTGTGTCTCAAATAGATCTGTTTAAAAATTATTAGTATTTGATAGGAACGAATTGCCTTATAAATACAAATATAAATATGAACGTACAGTGAAAACGATTCCCGAACCTTAAGGTATAAAATAACCCCAGATAGATTGATACACCGTTAAAATCAATCAAATCAAATGCAAGTCTCTAATATAAATCTAATCATTGATACACTCAAAATCAATGACTTTGGCTAGAAAGTATTTGTCCTCTGTGCATTAGAGCACTTCTAAAATCTATAATACCCCAGCAAGGTTTCATATAAACGTCATGCCACAAACATTATTAAGTCTCCTGCTTTATCACCAGAGACTCGAGTACATTCAAACAAAGACAACGATACTACAAACCCTTGCATTAGCAGTAACAGCAGCAGGAATAGCAGCAGAGTCGTTGTAGCAGTAGTGTAAGTTGTTGCGCTGTAGGTGCTCGAAAGAGAAAGGGAGAAATTAATAAAAGAGTCGTGAGAATAGGTGACCAAGTGATGATAGCAGTAGATAAACAATAGCGCTAATCTTTTGGCCTGTGGCGTCTTCTTGTTGGTCTGACTTGATTCTCTCTTATTACTTTCTTGGCACTATTGATGTCCGTTCGTTCAGCAACAGGTGGATGCGTATGCATGTTTGAGGAGACACAGTCAGTGATTATGAAGCTTCCTTTCACGATTTCTTCCGCCTTTCTTTTTTCTCTGGCAAATTTGTTGTTATTGCTTGGCTCTTTTGTTATTCACTCTTTTCTTCACGCTTTCAAATGGTGTTGAACTGATTTCTTATATTTCAAGATTTTATTCAGTGAAGTTTGGTGAGTGTTGGTAGTTACCAGCCGAATCCTTTATCTCAGGGAAGACTCGCAGCCTATCAACCAAGTGATGGTCAGCACTATATATATATATATATATATATATGAGGAATGGCTGTGGATAGACGTGTAATTAATAATGTAGTTTGATATATTTCTATATAAAAAGTACTAAATATCGATGATAAAATATATATATATATATATATATATATATATATGTGTGTGTGTGTGTGTGTGTAAAATGTACTTTGTTATATCTGTAAATACAGAGTGCTTAATATCAGTGATAGAACATATGCTGATCTAAGTCAGAATAGCGTAGACACAGAGTCAGTGATGCTTGATGACTATGAGTTTGTCGCTTATGTAATCATTAGAGACAGACAGATAAAAAGACTGACAGAGATTAATAGCTAATTTATAAGTAAATAATCGAGTCTCTTTATGTTTAACAATACGTTAGTTTCATCGACACTATTTTCCCAGTATTTGGAATATAGCGGATTTTCATTTTATATCAAACTGATGTGTGATTCTAACGGACCATTTTTCGAAAAACGCATCTTAATGTGTCATAGTCATGTAGCCATTATATATATATATATATATATATATATATATATATATGTGTGTGTGTGTGTGTGTGTGTATTTTAGTAGAGTATATGCATTGGTAGAGTTATTAGCAGACATATGGGTCCCGTGTATATTGAGACTCTCTCTCTCTCTCCCTCTCTCTCTCTATATATATATATATGTATAAAAAAAAAAAAAAAAAGAGAGAGGGCAAACTATGGACACACACGTACGCAAATAATACTAAAGCACAGATAGACTACGTCCTTATAAACAAGAAATGGAAGAATAGTGCATTGAACTGCGAGGCATACTCCTCTTTTGAGGGTGTGTCCACCGATCACCGAATAGTCACGGCGAAAATACGGTTAAGCCTACGAAAAAACGCCAAACGAACAGCGACCAACAAACACTATGACTGGGCCCTATTAAACAACAAAGATGTAAGAGATAAATACGTATTAGAATTAAGAAACAGAATCGAAACACTACAAGAAAAGACGGAAAAAAGTACACCAAACGACGAATACGAAAATTTCGTCAATGCACACCTCGAGGCAGCAGCAAAATACATTCCAACAAAACTTAAAACTAAATATAGAGTCCCATGGGAAACTTTAGCGGTGAGAGAAAAACGTGCACTAGTGAAAACAGCCTCCAAAAACTATCGAAAAAACCCAACAAACACAAATGCCTTAAAACTAAAAACGGCACAATATCAATTAGCAGGCATATATATAAAGGAACAGACAGAATACATTCAAAATCAGATAGATAAGATTAGAGACTCGGTGGAAGATAGACAATCTAGAATTGCCTGGCAAACAATAAACGAAGTGAGCAGAAGAAAGAACACAGCCAAAGCAAAACTGAAAGCAGCAAACCAACAAGAAAGAATAAAACTGTGGAAACAGCACTTCGAAAACTTACTTGGAAACCCACCAAAAATAACGCATGAACCAATCACCAGAATAATTAGCAAACAATTAGACATTAAACTTGGACCGTTCACACAAGAAGAACTCGACTCGGTTCTCAGAAAAATTAAAAATAGGAAAGCTGCAGGGCTGGACGAAATTCTCCCGGAAGTATGGAAGACCAGACAATTCGACGACATACTGCTCCGACACTGCAACGCAGTATACAATCAAAATCCGATAGATAGATGGATGAAGGGATGCATACTCCCCTTCCCTAAAAAGGGGGACCTAGGATTAGCCAAAAACTACCGAGGCATAACACTTACATCCATAGCTGCCAAAATCTACAATGCCCTACTACGAAACCGAATAGAACCCAAAATCGACAATATACTTAGAAAAAACCAAAATGGCTTCCGAAGAAATAGATCCACGACCTCACAAATATTAACCATCCGCAGAATCCTTGAAGGTGTACGGGCAAAGAACCTACAAGCAACATTAATATTTGTCGACTTTACCAAGGCTTTCGACTCCATTCACAGAGGAAAAATGGAACAAATCCTACTAGCGTACGGCATACCTAAAGAAACCGTAGCGGCAATAACGATTCTCTATAGAAACACTAAAGTAAAAGTACGATCACCGGATGGAGACACAGAATACTTCGACATTGTAGCAAGAGTACTACAAGGGGACACGCTGGCTCCGTACCTCTTTATCATTTGTCTAGACTACGTACTTAGAACATCGATTGACAAAATCAAAGAGAATGGCTTCGAACTGACGAAGAAAAGAAGCAGAAGATACCCCGCAACAACAATTACCGACGCCGACTACGCCGATGACATAGCGATACTGGCAAATACACCTGACCAAGCCGAAACACTTCTGCATAGTTTGGAACGAGCAGCAGCAAGCATAGGCCTCCATGTTAATGCACACAAAACGGAATATATGTGCTATAACCAAACGGGGGACATCTCCACTCTAGAAGGAACCCCTCTTAAACTAGTAGACAAATTCACGTACCTAGGAAGCAGCGTCGAATCAACCGAAAAGGACATCGAAACGAGGTTAACGAAAGCATGGACAGCTATCAATAGGCTATCGACTATATGGAAATCAGACCTAACCGATAAAATGAAACGCAGTTTCTTCCAGGCAGCGGTCACATCGATACTGCTATATGGATGCACTACATGGACGCTAACAAAACGGCTGGAGAAGAAACTAGATGGCAATTACACAAGAATGCTGCGTGCAATCCTGAACAAGTCCTGGCAGCAACACCCCACAAGACACCAACTGTACGGCCACCTGCCCCCTATCACGAAAACTATTCAAGTTAGACGAACCAGACATGCAGGACACTGCTGGAGAAGCAGAGATGAACTCATAAGAGATGTACTCTTATGGATCCCCACACATGGCCGCGCAAAAGCAGGACGACCAGCACGAACGTACATTCAGCAGCTATGTGAGGATACAGGTTGCTGTCTTGAAGACCTACCTAGGGCGATGAACGATAGGGAGGAGTGGCGAGAGAGGGTCAGGGATATCAGCGCTGCCAGCACGATATGATGATGATGATGATATATTGGGTATCTCAATATACACGAGACGCATGTGTCTGCTAATAACTCTACCAATAATAATGTTATGTTCATTTTTATTTCAGATTTGATAATAGTATACAATAACAACTATTATTCCTCGATCACAGAGCCTTGACCAAAGAGATGAGAAAAAAATTTGGCCTCACTATTTATTTGGAGACAAAATCATTCAAAACTGTCTCAAAATAGATGCAACCCACTAATATGATAATGATTTATTATTGAGATAAGAAACTCAAAAAAGTTGCATATTCTTGATTCTGGTATAATAACAATTAAAAAAAAACCATTGATTTGATGTCTCAAGCTCAAAGGATGCATTTTTTACAGGACGTGTTCCAAATAGCCGCCATTCTTGTCTTAGTTATAAATCCTTTTCATCTAAATGCGTTGCATCTATTTGTGAAACCCTATATATTGTTCAAACAGTCTTTTTTAAAAACCACGGAATATTTTTCTTTATGATTTCAAGTGTAGACGTCCAAGTCTTCTTGTTGCTTTTCGTACATCGGGATCAAGATGATAAAGGAAGTGTCCTATATTTTCCCCTCAGACGCTTTAAACCATATCATGGGTCGTCCTCAAGGGAACTATTAGTTGTTGTGCTTGTTTGGTGTGAGTTTTATTTATTTGGAAATGTTTTTCTTAATTTTATGCGGTTCATCCATTCAATTAGGGGGCTACTAAGGCTTGTTTATAAATATGTTTTGTATATGGGTGCCATTTTAAAAGCATATTGCCTCATAGACACACACACACAAACACACACACACACATATTTATATATATATATGTATTTATGTATGTATGTGTGTGTGTGTTGACATATTTTTTATTATTTTACTCTTTATGAAATAGACTCACAAGTTCGTACTGGTGATTTTTTCACTGAAATCCGAGTGACAGAAAGTCTCCTCGGGTCTCTAAGACTTTTTAAAGTCTATAAGCTAATCTCAATGTTGCTTTGGATTAGAAACTTTCGATTCTCCCACTGATCTCCAGTTATCAAGTTTTCTCTTTCAAGCCTTGGTGTAACATTCCAGGGACACCAACTAAAATTACTATCGCTGTCACTTTCATGTTCTACAGCTTTTTCAGATTTCTGTTGGTATTTGTAGTCCTTTGTCTATCCTTTCATTTTTTTTTTATTTTCTATCTATGAGCCGCAAGAACGACAACATCCATTTGGTGAAAAAATATTTTTCTTTTGGTAATTATTTCTAGGTTTGGTTAGTACATAATCCTATTTACCAACCCCTCCGCTCGGGCAGGATATGACACAATGTCAATTTTTTAAACGGAGTTTAACAGGTTTGAATTCAGAGTATTCCTTCTCCTAGACTAGTTGCCTCACCAAGGCTGAAGAACCCAGTCTGTCCTACTATTTACCCATAGCTGGAGGGAGAATAATTGGATTCATACCTTTCCCGAGCGTATTCGTGCTAAGTGAAATGCAATCAGTCTCGTCCAGGATTTGAACTCGAGTCGCCGTGTCCATTTCCTACGACGATAACCATTACTCCATGGTTAGTACATAATAGATTGGCGAAAACTATTATTTTCTTGAAGTATATAATTTGAATTAGAAATTGTACTCAAATATCAGCGTATCAATTTGGTTTCATTAAAAACTTATGAACCTGAGATCAATCGGAAAGTACGGCATGGATTTTATTGTTTCAATTATGTGACCAGACGGTTCTAGAGTTTAGAAAAAGTATATTAAAAATTATCTGTAATTCTTTCTGCAGTCAACTTGCTTGTTTGAAAACAGTTTTGGGAAAAAAAAAACTTCCTTCCTTGGTTAACAGAAAGAGAATCATACTCCATCACTACAATGTTCGTCTTCTCATAGCTGATATGGCAAAAGATATCTTAGAGGAGCTCGGTTGGGAAAAAATTGTATCATCCGTCATATTATTCTAGCCTTTCACCTTCTGATTATTTCTTGTTGGGTGAAGTAAGTAACAAGCCCGTCTAAAAAGGTACTTGATGTGTCTTGTAAGCAATGCTTCACAACAAGCGATTACAGAATCATTTGGTTAGTTTTAGGTTGGCATCAAGAGAAGTGATTGAACACAAGCAGGTCTCATATTTTGCATCAAAACTAAGAGAATTGTACATGAGTGGCTTTTTGATAGATGGAATGAACTTCTAGAAGCAATGAAGATTATGCAAATGATTAAATATTTATATTGAAATATTTTTAAATCTATTTATATCTTATACTCTAAAATCAGTCATTACCTTCATTCCAATAGAATTGTGGAGATGATGGTGGAGTATCGGGTAGGAAATTAAATCCAGTTCAAAACCTGGACGAGGCTGTTTGCAGTTGTTCCGAAGGGATACACGACTCCATCTTTTCTGGTCCCAGTTAGGCATAAATAGTTGGACGGACTGAAACTTTTTTCTCTGGTTCCATAAACGAAGATAGAAAACACAATATTCATACCAGACGTCCACGAAAAAGTTAGCCTTGTTTTGAATCCAACTATTGGTGAAAGTTTTGGGTTAAATACTACGACTCGTTTAGACGCCAGACGAGATATCACGTTATCATATAAATACTTCAGTAGCAAACATGTCTTCCTTTTAATTAAAATTTTTTGAATCCAAAATTTCTTCAAAGATACAGATTCGATATTTTTTTAATTCCACCTTGTATACCTGAATTAAAAAAATAGATATCATTAACTCTCCTACTAACAAAATATGCGACTTTTAGGCTAAAGTATTTAAGTTTTTATTTTAACAAAACATTAAATTAAAAAGACTAACAAAACAAGTACGTACATCAATAAGTTTACTCCTTTTTTTTTATTGATTTCTATAAAAGATTTTTTTTACATAGTATTGCTTTTAAAGTAATAAGATTAGAAATCAATAACATCCAGTAATTATTTATTGTTGGGTTTTGTAATCACATTCAAAGCAAACCTTAATTTCTTAGTGACATATAACACACATTGTAGGATTTTAAATGCATTAATAACATGCTTTGTTTTGAGACAAAAAAAAATGAAAAAAATTCAGATACGGGAAACTATCTCACAAATCCAAACATTATAATCCTTAAAGTTTGTCCATAGTAAAGAGAAAATCCAAAATTTTATTTTTCAATTACGAAAAAAGAGAAATTGAGCAGTATATTAAGGAATATATCTTAAAAGGATTTACACAAAGCCAAACATAAAATACAATGGATGAAAAGATCTTTTGGAATAAAATCAAAATTGAAAAGAAAAACTTAACTTACAATTTTTTTCGGAAAAAGGTCGGCCAAACATATTCTTTTTACTTTTTATTCGCTCTAATGAAGCTGTTTTGTGATTCACTTACAGAGACATTTATTTGCAACTTAACTCTTGGAAAAAGTTTTCTTACTATAATTTTTTCACGCTTTTCCAACGTCATCGTCTTTTTTTTTTGCTTTTTTTTTTTCCAATTACCCTTCAATTTGAATTCCTACTCTAAAGCGAACCGACTTTTTTGCGCTAAATCCACATTAAAAATGCTTTTAAAAAGAAACAGAAAACTAACCCATTCTCTTATCGTAATAAATAAAACTAATAAAAATAATTGCCTTTTTACAACTTATATTTCTCTCATAAATATATTTTCTCAAATAATTACAAATCGTTTAATTACTATTAATTCTCATACTACAAAAGAAAAAAGAAAAAAAAAAACAGGAAAACAATGCAACCAAAGTAAAAAAAAAGTCATTTATTGCCTATATAATATAAAGTCATTAATTACAAGAATCGAAGCTGAGTTTTTGAAAAATATAGTATATGCACAACCTAGAATCGGTGCTAGAAAATGAGATTTTAAGATACAAACGGATCACTTAATCTCGTCCAGACGACCAGACCGAGTGATATTCAATAAAAAAGAAAGAGAACCTGCCGAACGACTTTGCCGTTACGGCAGACCACCGGGTAAAACTGAAAGAAAGAGAAAAGTGAGATGAATACCTAGACCTTGCTAGAGAACTGGAAAAAAATCTATTGAACATGAAAGAGACGGGAGGAGACCATCCAAATTAAAGCATTGTTGAGATCGGATAAAATACTGAGAACTATCCTGGAAACTTGAGGAGACTTGCTATCACTTAGACTCCAGTGGAAAACCATCATTTAACGCTGGTGTGAAAAACTCCTAAAAGAGAAAATAATAATAATAAAATGTTTGCATTCAATTATATGATTTCAAGTATTCCTATCTAACACTAATAATTTTCAACTGATAATAATAATCCATAGGTAAGATTTATAGCTTCAAGAAACAATTCTAAATGTAAATGTTTTTCACTTATGATATCAAATATTGTTATGTAATATTTTTTAAACTGATCTATCTGATTCATAGATAAAGCACCTATAGATACTGCCATTCTATGTTAAAGTGGAGCTGGCAGTTATGGCATTGAAGTTGTTCATCACAATCCACTGAGTCCAAAAGCTGGAGCCTCACTACCAGTTGCAGTTTAGTGGCATACCCAGGAAATCCTGTTTTCTAGGGCGGGGGTTTAACCCTCTTCAGGGGATACAATCAGCGTATTCTATGCCCCGTCGACACGAATGAATTCATGAGGAATAAACATTGGAAAATACGAGAATGGCAATTTATCTAACAAACGGGCCAATCCAGATTAGTTTAAAATTAAATTTTATTGCAGTTTCTCTGGTTATTTGGTCAAGTTCCAATTAGTATGCATATAATTTCTCTATACTATTTTTTACCTCGATTTGAATATTTTTGTCTATTCACCTCAAAGATTTTTCCTTGAACTATCTTCATCGTCAACCAGTTTTACTAAATCGGTATTATTTTGCATAGAAATATTTCTATTACGTTGGCCAAAAAATCCCGGAGCAAAATCTGTTTCATGTGTCTGTAAATTGTCTTCAGTTTTCTCAACGCAGGATCTAATTACTACAGTAAGAAACATCTTCGTTTCAATCATCAGATAACTGATACTCTCCTCTCCGGAGATACGTCAATTATTTCTTGATGAAAAGTTTATATTTTATAGTATTGAATTAATTTAGAGGGTTATTGCAATGCGAAATAATAATTATTTGAGCCTAATTTATTTCTTTTTAAAGTTTCTGACAATGAAGTTTTATTTTGAAATTAATCAGACTCAAATAATTATTATTTTGAATTGCAAGGGCCCTTTAAATAATTTAACTCAATAAAATAAAATAATGTGAGCAATGCTTGTAGCAAATTACAAAATACTTTTAAGTTTATATTAATCTACATCCACGTTGGGTAAAAGATGTTCCAAGTTGGTCTCAGTGAGACATTCGTTTTATGATTTCTTTTCAGTCCATACGAGAGAAGACATACATCTATATCCACAACAGACAAAATATAAGAAGGTCTCAGGGACACATTTGTTTTATAATTTTTTCAGTCCATACGAGAGAGACACACATCTATATCCACAACAGACAAAATATAAGAAGGTGTCAGTGATGCAATTGTTTTATGATTTTTCTCAACGTATGACAGAAGACATACATCTTTATCCATAACCGATAAAATATTAGAAGATCTCAATGATACATTTGTTTTATGATTTTTCTCACTGTATGATAGAAGACATAAATCTATGTCCACATCAGACAAAATATAAGAAGGTCTCAATGACATTTGTTTTATGATTTTTCTTAACGTATGACAGAAAACCTATATATATATATATATATATATACATAGTTAACAAAATAAAAGACGGTCACGGTGTCACATTTTTTCATGGTTTCTACTGTGTATCAAAAAAACATAAATCTACGTCCGCATCAGGCAAAATCTAAGAAGGTCTCAATGACACATTTGTTTTATGTTTTTTCTCAGTGTATGACAGAAGACATACATCTATATCCGCAGTTGATAAAACATAAGAACATCCCGGTGTCACATTTGTTTTATAATTTTTCACTATGTATAACAAAAGACATCCATTTATGTCCACATCAGACAAAATATAAGACGGTCTCAAACACATTTATTCACTGATTTTTTATCTGAATGCCTACAGTTGAATAATAATTTCATTTTTGTAAGATTTTAAAATAACGTTTAATGATGTAGTTTTTTTTTCATTCATTAGGTTAGAATATAAAATGAAAATCTTATTCTGAAATTTGATTAAATGGAATCTTGAGCGAAATAAATTGCCGCTGAGCTCTAATTGAGTAAGACAAGAATCAAACGTAATATTTACTCTTTTTCATCGAAATCCTTTTAAAATAGAACGGACTCTTTTCAGGAGCTAACTCTTTGCTTTCAATATGTTTTATTCTAGTGAAATCTACTGTATCTATCTAAATTCGATTAGGAAGAATGTAGAACTAAATCTAAATTTGAATTACGTTTATAGTAGTAAAGTTCCGCTGCGTAAACGGTATTTTGCTCCTCGAACCTGACCCCAAATGCTAATCAATATTGGCTTTCTTTTTTTAACATTCATGTTGATTATTTAAGGACAAAAGGCTTGTGATACTTTTTAATAACAAAAACAAATCTAAAAAAGCAACAAAAACTAAACAAACTATAAAAATAAACTGGTAAACAACAAAAATAATAAACTGAGAATAAATTTTTCTTTCATCTCTGGCCTTCTTCAGGTGATTTTATCACGACCTCGGATAGGAATGCTGAGTCTTGTAACCGTATCCCCAGTAATTACAGCCTTCCATAGTTGTTGTCTATCGAACCACGTTTTTGACCAAGTAAACATCTGGTCGGCTTGGGTAGGATTTGAAACCGTTATCTTCAGACAATGCTCACCTGGAACCGTAGAGAAGAAGAAGAAGGAACATTAAATAAGTTTCCAGACTTTTTTCGTATGGGAAATTTATTGATAGTACACACATGAACCTCAAGTCTCCTTCGAAGTAATCTCCTCCGGCTACAATGCACTTGTTGTACCGTTCCAAAAACTTCGTCACAGCCTCTTTCATCTCTTTAATTTTCTCTTAACGACAGGCTCTGAGCTTAAGGAATAAGCAAAAGTCACAGGGAGCAAGGTCTGGACTATAGGGAGGGTGAGGAACTGTCTTGATGTCCATCTTGGTCAAATAGTCTGTGTCAACGATGGAGTTGTGGACTGGAGCATTGTCCTGCTGGAAATGCCACCGACCCGATTTGAAGAGTGCTGGCCTCTTCCGACGGAATCTCTTCCTGAACTCCCTTGAAACCTCAACATAGTAACCCTAACCCTAACCCTTTGGCCAATCAACTCTGGTCTATTGACTTCCTTACTCCTCCCATACCTCTCATCATCCCTTACAGACTCCCTGGCTTCCTTGAATCTTTTATGCCACATACAAAAACTGATACTCGATTCATGAAAGATGGTTGAAAAGCAGTCTGAAGCATTCCATACGTTTCTGGGGCATTTTGTTCCAAGTTTAAAACAGAATTCTATTGCATATTGATCTTCTAAAGTGTCCTGATGTCCAGACTGCGTTTTTGAAATTCACCAGCCGTGACAATCGGCTTTAGTAGGGTGTATTCCAATTGCAGCTGTAGCTGTTCATTTGAAGCTGAAATCATAAAAATTAATCAGTCATCTCATAAGATGTATAGCAATAACATACTGAATAATTTTCAAGAGTCTATGACAATTTTAAATTCCTGTAAAAAATGGCTTTGAACTAATTGAACGCACCACGTATATGATCAGAGATAGATAGATATGAATAGACTGAGTTATGTGGCTTGCTAACTAGTTAGGCAGATATGAACTGAGATAGGTCGATAGGTATGGATAGACTGAGTGAGATAGCTTGCTAACTAGTTAGTCGGATATAAACGTCGATAGATAAATAGATATGAATAGACTGAGTATGATAGCTTGCTAACTAGTTTGACAGATATGAACATAGATCGATAGATATGAATAGATTGAGTTAGGTAACTTGCTAAGTAGCTAGACAAATATGAACATAGATAGATAGGGAGATAGATATGTACAGATTGACGTGTGTAAAGACAGTGAGCAAGACAAAGAGATGAAGAGAGGATATGAAAGAGTATAAAAGGAAAAAGAGAGGAAAGTGGAGAGGCAGAGGATTAAGGCATTACCATAATGGACACACATGATTCGATTGTGTTAAGCTGCCATGAATAATGACGAAAATAAAAATGGCGATGATAAAAGAAGAAATCAATAGACGAATAGTAATCGATCCGCTGCATTTTTTTTTATTTTGAAAGGATTGTTATTGATTACTGAATTGGCGCCCCATTCAACAAGATATTACATCGGTATGTAAACAGATATGGATACTTGTTGCAGATTTCAACTGTTTAGGATTATATTGAGCCAAGGAATATAGATATACGTTTGTTGTTCACAAACATATATTTACATTCATACGAGTACATAGGAAGTAGCACACGAAATGATAAAGAATTCTACTCAAGAAAAAATACTTATGCTCCAGCTTTGTTCCTCCTTTCCATTGTCTCTTTCCAAATAGTAAAAAGAAAGCTGCGAAAACCAAGTGATAGTATGCTACTCTAAAAAGGCATCGTCAAAACTTTGCGTAAAATGTGACCAATACAGTATATACGCCAACGATGAACGACTTAGTGTAATGAACGACCCCGAACTTTTGGCTAAGCTCGCCTTCAGAAATATTTCTTTAGCATCCAGTAATATAAAGGGAAAACATTTAAACACTTAATAATACTTTCAAAACTACTGTATTACAATCAATGCAATACCGTAAATTAGATAAGTAGTCTCGACCTTGATGTAGTCAACCGTCTTTATTTGAATATTCCATATATACAAACACTCCACCACTGATACGCTCTAACATTGACAAGCGTTTATAATCCTAGGGTAATATTTAAAAAAAACATAGACCATCGTATCCATGACTTGGTCTAATTTTACGTTAGTCTGGCCCAATGTGTTTCCACATTGCCAAACTAATCCCTGATGAAGTTTCTACGTATCTTTGTTAACGATTTATGTTTTTACATATATGCACAAGTGTTTTAAATAGTAAGTAAAATTGGCGACCGTAGTCGAGGGCAACCAGAAGGCTCCCTTTTCAATTGCTACTACACCGAGATGTAGGGGAGGGCGCTACTTCTTCCCCTGGATTGCTCCAGTCTTTGGTATGACGTGACCTGGGATAGAACCCAGGTCTCACAGACCATTGGCGAACACTCTACTCGCTAAGCCAATGAGTAAACTATGTCGATTAAAAACTTTATCTAAATTTATAGCTTTTGTTTAGGCATAGGCGATGTAGGGATACTTGGGATCAAGTTACAGCAAAGTTAGGCCTAAGACCAAGAGATGAAGTCGGCTGGAGCTATACAATACACCGACTACATCTCTGCAGAGCGGTAAGAACCTCCGCAACGAGTATCCTTGATATGACATTAATGGTGCAGCATTGGGGAATGAGTAGTGCCCCTTCATTGCCATTGCCCCCAGGTCCACTTTGACCGGGAGTAGTAGTAGTCCTATAAATGGATCAAATAGAACTCTTGGACATTTAGATTGTGTGCAAAAAATGACTTGTGTTAAACTGAATTGTTGGAAATAGAACTGTTTGACCATTTAATAGTGTATCAACACATGGCAGATGTTTCATTGAATTGTTACTGATACATAGCAATAATCAAAATGATTTAACTACATACAAAAGAATGAGCTCGTTTAAAAACGTTATAAGCAAAATGCGTTTACAAATCATGTATATTCACTGCATATGTATAAAAAGGATTTGGCTTTAAATAACCTACAATGTTTGATATGCCATAAAATCAAACCAAAACAAATCTTGAAACAAGATGAACTTTGACATTTTTAAGAAAATGTCCTATAATGAACGACTGTTAGTTTTTGAGGAAAAAAATGTACGAAAAGTGTAGTTCCGGAATTTACAAGGCACATATTGATACGAATAAGCGTTGAAAAGTTCTTGACACAACCAAGAAAAAGTTGATTGGTTGGTTGGTTGGTTGGTGAGTTTTATCGCATATCAACCTTTTAGGTAATTTAACGCCAAATCTATTTTTATGAAAATAGTTCTATTTCAAACAATTCAGTTTGGGATAAGTAATATATCAATGCGTCAATGTGTTCCTGCAGATATTCAAAAAAGACACATTCATGAAATTATATATTATCAACTAGCCCTCCGGGTATGCCCACTTATCCAAATACATATTATGTTTTGTGAATATTTATTTGCGAAAAACATTTCTATTTCAAGCTATTTAGTTTAGTCAAGCAGTTCTAATTCAGCTATGTCAGTTTAGTATAAGAATAGATTCTGTTTACACACAGTTAAATGTCAAAACACTTTTATATCAAACGAATCAGTTTAGTGTAAGTACAGTTTCAGTGTCAAAAACAGTTCTATTTCAAATAATTCAGTTTCGCATAAGCACACTGTTTAAATGTTAGTATGGTTTAATTGTCAAAAACATTTTATTTTTAAACTATTCAGTTTAGTCAAACAATTCAGTTTAGCATAAGTATGCCGTTAGTTCAATTTAACGCATAGATAGGGCCCTATCAGGTGCTACCACGCCGGGCCAGAGTTGACCTGGGAGCATTGGCAATGGAGGGGTGCTCCATATTTCCAAAGCCCCAGCATCACTGACACTGCACCATCAGATTGTTTAGTGTCATATCCAGCACACTCATTGCGGGGGGTCTTATCCCTCTGCAGAGGCGCAGTCGGTGTATTCTACAGCCCCAGCCGACTGGGTAAAGAAAAAGTTGATAAGTACATTTTTTAAATTAGATGAGTTAAAGAATAATTAGAAATGATATGTCAGATACGTGTTGCATTCAATAAGTTTCCTGACTTTTTTTTTGTACAGGCATTTAAAACTGTCGTAGACTCTTGAAAGTTCAGTATGTTATTGCTATACATCTTATGAGATGACTGACCAATTTTTATGATTTCAGATGTAAATGAACAGCTACAGCAGCAATTGGAATACACCCTACTAAAGCCTGATTGTCACAGCTGGTGAATTTCAAAAATGCAATTCGGATGTGAGGACATTTCAGAAGAACGATATGCAATAAAATTCTGTTTTAAACTTGGAACAAAATGCATGCCACAGAAACGTGTGGAATACTTCAGACTGCTTTTGGAGAATCTTGCATGAATCAAGCATCAGTTTTTGAGTGGCATAAGAGATTCAAGGAAGGCAGGGAGTCTGTGAGGGATGATAAGATGTGTGGGAGGAGTAAAAAAGTGAATACACCAGACTTGATTGGCCAAAGAGTTAGGGTTAGGGTTAGGGTTTCTATGTTGAGGTTTTAAGGGAGTTCAAGAAGAGATTCCGTCGGAAGAGGCCAGCACTCTTCAAATCGGGTCAGTGGTCTTTTCACCAGGATAATGCACCAGTCCACAACTCCATCCTTGTTTCAGACTATTTGACCAAGATGGACATCAAGACAGTTCCCCACGGTCCCTATAGTCCAGACCTTGCTCCATGTGACAATCAGGCTTTAGTAGGGTGTATTCCAATTGCTGCTGTAGCTGTTGATTCAAACCTGAAATCATAAAAATTGGTCAGTCATCTAATAAGTTGTATAGCAATAACATACTGAATTTTCAAGAGTCTACGACAATTTTAAATGCCTCTACAAAAAGGTCTGGAAACTTATTGAATGAACCGCGCGCACACACACACACACACACACACACATATATATATATATATTATCCAGTCAGTGTCCAAGGACAGTATGTGTGGATTATTCTGTACATAGAATATATGAGGGTAATCATATAAATCTATGAGAGTGCTCAATGTATGGCTATTGTTAGTTCCCTATTTATTCTCAAGGGTATAACAAAATTCTCATTCAGAGCGTATATTGTACAATTAAATGGAGACTCAAACTCGGTTAAGCCGTCATAATAAATTTATTTCGGCGGAGAATATTGTTGGTATATTCTCCGTCTCGTCAGATGACTCTTTTTACATGCTCTGTATTGTCCCAGAGATGCGCATCTATGGGACAATACAGAACATGTAAAAAGAGTCATCTGACGAGACGGAGAATATACCAACAATATTCTCCGCCGAAATAAATTTATTATGACGGCTTAACCGAGTTTGAGTCTCCATTTAATTGTACTATATATATATATATATATATATAAATATATATATATATAAAGTAGTAAAGCCTACAGAGTCAGACCAATCAAACTAGATTTCTCCTACTTGATCATTAGAACGAATCAGATTTTTTCGCTGATCCAGTAGGTGAAAAATCAGAAGATTGGTCTGATTCTGATTCGCTCTATTTAGTATATCGAGCACATTTTTACGTTTAGCATAGTTGATTCTACCGGTGTTTTTTTCTTTTTGCTTGGTATCACAGTACTATTTGATTATTTTCAAATAGTACGGGTACCTTTAGTCTTTTTCTTTTTGTTATTGAATTTTTCCCCAGATATCAGTTTGTATAATTTTTTTTGGCATATTGTATTATCTGTTTTTTTCATATTATCAGATTTTATTCTTGAGATATTTTCTTAGGTGGAAATTTGGAATAAAATCCGCCTCCAATTTTTCCAAAAATAATAAACCACAGAAATTCAGATTATACGAAAAGACATTTACAAAAACGTTTATTTCAATTTTTAACAAAGGCTCCAGTTTGCAAATGAATTTTCCTTTTTAAACAAGTACTCACTTTTTATTGAATGTCATTTTATAAAGTGGGGCATTTTTGGTAGTTTTTATAAAATGGGGCATTTTGGATAATTTTTATAAAGTGAGACATTTTGGATAATTCTTATAAAGTGGGATATTTTGGATAATTTCTATAAAGTGGGATATTTTGGATAATTTCTATAAAGTGGTCCATTTTGGGTAATTTTTATAAAGTAGGGCATTTGGGATAATTTCTATAAAGTGGGACATTTTGGGTAATTTTTATAAAGTGGGAAATTTTGGATAATTTTTATGAAGTGGGACATTTTGGGTAATTTTTATAAAGTAGGGCATTTTGGATAATTTTTATAAAGTGGGGCATTTGGGATAATTTCTATAAAGTGGGACATTTTGGGTAATTTTTACTGTTACAATAACGTCAAATAATTATTTTCTTTTTGAATCTATGTAGTTATTTGTTTTAGTTTTAACTGATGTTTTAGTTTTTATACTTTTTAATCCAACATTATATGCAAGATAATTGGATTCGATTGGCAACGTCTTTATATCTGCTCTTTTCTTTGCAGCCGGTTTTGATGGCTGAATTTCGTTCTCTGGTCGAATCGAATAACAAAGAAACTCTTGTTATTTAATGCACTGCTCAAGACAAGTATGTGTTGCCCACAGACGCATGCGTCTACCCAGTCACTCCTGGCTTCAATAAAACAGTAACTTTGCACAAAATATCAATATAGCCGATGTGATAAGGGGATGAAAAGCCAAAGGTTTATGGCAATAGACACACACACACACATACACACACACAGACATATACATATATATATATATATATACACTTTTTTGAGGTTTATAGTTTTTAGTTGCTCACTTGGTGAGGAGGAACAAATATTGCAGTATTATTAAACTGTGCTCAATATCGATGATAGAGCTTATAGACAAAATAACGAGCAAAAACTACAGATTCTCGAGGCACTACATATTAGAAACATACAACCAAAACTTCATAGAATGAATTTTGAAACCGGTGCTAACTTATTTAAATGTCTTTAGCTACTGACGCTATTTATAGAAATATATTCAAAAAGTAAACGCTACACAATACAACAGTACAAACGCTCACTTTTACAATACAGTAATGTACATATAAAAGTTAAATTACTTTTGTAGTACATCCTCGCCTAATGATCGCCCAAAATTGGACAGAAAGTACTTGGGGAAATAAGTAATTATGGAAGGTTTATCAACCAATTCCCGCCGAATATCATAAGATCAATACGGCAATTCGGATGGATTAACAAAAAAATATGTAGAAAAAAATCTCTGTTATGTTCAATCAAATATGAATCAATGAAGAAATGCTGTCAATATATATATATATATATATATATATATATATATATATATATATATATATATTACATGGTAGTATCTGCAACTTTGTGTTTCATACTTACGTATCGTCTGACGAATGCATAACGCATGAAACCCAGTGTCTCAGATACTACCATGTAACACACACACACACACACACACACACACACACACACACACACACACACACACACACACACACACATACATATATATATATATATATATATATATATATATATATATATATATATATTCCACCCAACAGCTTAGGAATTACTGGTTGCCGCACATGCAAAGCTCTTCGAATGAATTGAGCACTCGATTGTCGTTAAGTGTATATATGTAAATAAAAGAAAAGTGATTCATATGCGTTAAAATCCCTTCGCTTACGTTAAGTTTTCTCGTGCAGTAGAATATCCGGCTGGCATGAAACCAGCTAAGTTTCGATCCCAGCTTCGAGCATCTCGCGTATCACAACATTTCAGTGTTGTGATACAACGAAACAGTCTGTCCTTGGATGACGATATATCAATAAACATATATTTATCTTTCTCTATCTATCTCTCTCTCTCTCTATATATATATATATATATGTGTGTGTGTGTGTGTGTGTGTGTGTGTGTATCGGTAACGTTATATACTCATACAACAGAGTAAGGAGATATTTTCTTGTTATGGCAGCATTTAGGCAACCTCGATGCTGTACGAAGCAAATAATATTAAGTAACTCATTATTTACTAATCTTAGCTTAGTTTAGAACAGAGCCTGGAATATTAGACACCTAGAGAAAATTTAATTTACTATCAATTGTTTTCTTGGCTAGGTCACAAACATTTTAACACGGGAGGCATCCAAAAGATGGAAAGTTACTAAATAAACAACACTAGTCCATTTCTCTTCTTTTTTTCCTTCTTATTTTGACTCTTTCGATAGTTTATTATATATAATAACAATGAAAAAGTGTAAAGTCTTTGGTCTAAATTTCAGCCGCCTGGGTTTATATACTACAAGTTAGCAGCAAGGATTCAAAGGGTTAAATAGTTTTATGCTTTCTTCTTCTGTATGGACATGCATGTTAGCTAGTTCATTACAAATAAATAACTTTTGTCCGAGGCCAAATTCACGAATAATCACGTGATAAAATGATGCCCTCTTGAAGATTTGCGATAGTTTTTAAACTTTCAGTTGTCTAGTAGGAACGAAATACTATAGAGTCGTCTCAGCCAGAAATAGAGAGAGAGAGAGGGGGGAGGGAGAGAGAGCAAAAAACTGGTAAAAAAGAGATAAATGGCCGACAAACCTAATTTTTCAGAAGGAAGATGCTTCTTTTTTGTATCTCAGTGCATAGGAATGGTATCATTTTAGAAGAGGAGAGAATCTTGACACATTTTTCAGAAGGCGACGCGGATGTCTATTGTCTGTTGTTGGGGAGTCCAATGTCGATGTCTCTCGTCACAATAGCTGAGCCGTTAAGACGGACGGCATCAGCTCCTCGAGATACACACTGATATTCGACGCCGTTTTGAACTGCAAAGAATTCTGCCAGCCATATTGTTCTGCCGATCGGTCTTGATCGATGCAAAATCCTTGCTCATGGTTAATCGAAGCTGCAACTAGTTTCAGCTGCTCTGTTATCCACATCCAATATATATATATATATATATATGTGTGTGTGTGTGTGTGTGTGTGTGTGTGTGTGTGTGTGTGTGTTTTGGGTGTATGTATACATTTCAAAATATATCAATGCGTCAATGTGTTCCTGCAGACATTCAAAAAAGACACATTCATAAAATTATATATTATCAACTTGCCCTCCGGGTATGCCCACTTATCCACATACATATTATATTTTGTGAATATTTATTTACACACACACACACACACACGAACACACACACACACACACACACATATATATATATATATATATATATAGATTGATGCATTCTTCGTGAGTTCGTTCTCAATGTAACGCACATAAGAAGCAGGATTTCTCCATTCATTTGGCTATAAATACATTTTCTAAATACGTTTTCATAAAAACCAATGATGCATATTTATGCTTTACATTTTAGTATATATATATATATATAATGATAAATATAAATAAAAAAAAGTTACTAAAAAACTCCTCGACGCTATTTCAGCAAAAGTAGGCATACAATCCAGAACACTATCAAATTATAAACTTTCAACGTCTGTTACTGTATGTTCAATGTAGTGTGCAAACTCACCAGTCGGAATAGAATATATATATATATATATATATATATATATATATATATATATATTTCTCTTAGATTAGGGAATTATGTACACCAAAGAAGTAGTAGACTAAGGTCTATATATATATATATATATATTTTAGATTTGTTACATACCCAACTTGGCCCAGCGGTTAGAGTGTTCGCCAATGGCCCGGGAGACCTGGGTTCAATCCCAGGTCGAGTCATACCAAAGACTTTAAAAAATGGTACTTGATACCACCTTGCTTAACACTCAGCATTATAAGGTACGGTTCAAGGGTAAAGTGGAGCAATCCTGGGAATGGAGTAGCGCCCTCCCCTACACCTTGGTGTAGTAGCTATCGAAAAGGGAGCCTTCGGGTCACCCTCGACTATGGTCGCTAACTTTACTTACTTACATACCCAACTTGGGTTGAAATTAAGACTGAAATTTGAATTTGTTTTCTAGTTTTATACGGAGTGGTAGTGTGTTGCCAGAAAATATTTAGCTATGCTTTTCTTTCTTGGTAAGGCTAAGAACCTTTTGAGCGATCCTCGTCTATATATGACAGGCCAGCTCTCTAAACCTGCAAAGAGCACCTATAGGCACGTATCTGGCTCCTCAGAATAACTTCACCCTTCTAATCTCTGCCGTATATGCGACAGGTGATAGAGTTATTTTTGGTGTTTCATTAACTTCGTCTACATTCACATGGCCTCTCAGACCTGCTGCAGACTCAAATACTTTCTCAAAGAATTCGCACGAATTAACTGTTAGTTGTTGACGATTGACCTGCAAAATATTATATATATGTGTGTGTGTGTGTGTGTGTGTGAGAGAGAGAGAGAGAGAGAGAGAGAGTATGTTCTTGAGCAAGAAACTGTAAATTTTATTGTGAAATCTATGGTTTTCTCCTTCACTGTCACGTTCTATACTACTATATATATAAAGAGAGACCAAGAGAGAGACACAGAGAGAGATCGACAGATAATTTTTGAACGCTCATTACATCATACATATTTGATACAAAACGCTAACCGTGGTAAAAGAAGGTTTTAACAAGTTCTCATATTTTTTCCGTTCCTTTAATAACTTACACGCCCCGATGAAGGTCTAAAATTCGAAACGCTTAACGTTGGGTAATATTTCTATAAATAAAATTATCCTCTGAACAACTTGTGTTTTTTCATTTCTTATACACTTTCATATATATATACATATATATATAGCAGGTTCACCATCATCATGAAGTCATGCACATAGCGCAGAATCCCATGAAACTCTCTCACCATCGGCCCCAATTGTCCATCGCTTCTAGCAGGCTCTCTTGGTTGCATTTGGTGTCCGTGCCGAGCTGACATATGTAACTATTTGCTGGTAGGCCATCTTTGGTGTGTAGGAGACCGTAGGAGAACGTCACATCTGAGATCGACCATACTTCTACAACACTGCCCTTTCATGTTTTGTTCACCTTACTTGGATTGTTTGTCAGATGGAGGTTAAGTGGCTCTACAGCAGCTGTTTTTTGTGAGCTGCTTCAAGGATTTGCTAAAAACAGCACGCAGATTCCTGTGTCACCCCCATCAAACCTTTTCTTCAAACGCTTGATTAGAGTCCAGGTGGTGTAACTATGCAGTAGTACAGGTATTTCTACAGCTTCAAAGGAATGTTGCTTATATCATGAAATTTCCATATCGACACTCTGTCAATAGTTGTCCATCTGCGTTCATGATGGGACCAGAAAACACACACACACACACACACACACACACACACACACACACACACACATTTTTGGTTGGTTGTTTGGGTTTTATGGCATATCTACCTTTGTAGGTTATTTAATGCCAAATCCATTTTTATACAAATAGTCAGTTCTATTTCAAACAATTTAGTTTAGCATGAGTACACAGTTTAATTGTCAAAAACTTTTCTATTTCAAACTATTCAGTTTATTTAAACAGTTCTAATTCAGCTAATTCAGTTAAGTATAAGTACATATTTTGTTTACGCACAGTTAAATGTCAAAACAGTTCAATGTATAAGAATTCAGTTTAGTGTAAGTACAGTTTCAATGTCGAAAACAGATCCATTTCAAACAATTCAGTTTAGCATAAGCACGCCAGTTTAAATGTAAGTAGAGTTTAACTGTCAAAAACATTTCTATTTCAAGCTCTTTAGTTTTGTCAAACAGTTCTAATTCAAATAATTCAGTTTAGCATAAGCATCCTGTTTAGTTCTTTTTTACCCATAGATAGGGCCCTACAGGTGCTACCATTCCGGACTAAAAGCAATGGCAATGAAGGAGTGCATCGCATTCCCCAAAGCTCCAGCATCACTGGATCCTCACCATCAGATTGTTTAGTGTCATATCCAGGACTCTCTGCAGAGGTGAAGTCGATATATTCTACAACCTCAGCTGACTGGGCAACACACACACTTATAATATATTCAGAATTTTTATTGATTTAAAAATGCTTATGCTTGAATGAAATAATAAATAAAGAAAAATAAATAAAGACAAGATAGAAATTGGGAGTAGATGGAAAGTGAAATGCAAAAAGATAAAGAATGAGGACATTTGTTTTAAGAAAGAAGAGGACGAAGATATAATGGAATCAGGATTTTTTAGTTTCACTTCCTCTTTGTACATACAGCTTCTAAAAAGATGTACAAAGAGGAAGCGAAGAAGGAAAAACTGTGTATCGGGTGAAGAAGAAAAAGTTTAAAAATGAAAGATGAAAAAGAAAGAGGTATAGTGAAGAAGAAGAAGAAGAAGAAGAAGAAGAGGAAGAAGAAGAAGAAGAAGAAGAAGAAGAAGAAGAAGAAGAAGAAGAAGAAGAAGAAGAAGAAGAAGAAAATAATGATCACCTAATCTCGACCAGAAGACCAGACCTAATAATAATCAACAAAAAAAAAAAAAAAAAGAGAGAGAATATGCAAAATTGTCGACTTTGCTGTCCCGGTTGACCACAGAATAAAACTGAAAGAATGTGAAAAGAAGGATAAGTACCTCGATCTTGCTAGGGAATTGAAAAAACTATGGAACATGAGGTTGACGATTGTACCAATTGTGATTGGTGCTCTTGGCACAAAGTAACTAAAGGATTATTAAAGGGCCTGGACGACTTGGAAGTTGGTGGACGAGTGAAGACCATTCAAACGACAGCATTATTGAGAACGGCCAGAATACTGAGAATAGTCCTGGAGACTTGAGTAGACTTGGTGTTACTCAAACTCCAGTGAAAAACCATCAGCTGGCGCTGATGTGAAAAACTGTAAAGATGTAAGTAATAATAATAATAATAGTAATAATTAATTCTTCTTGTAATTAAGAAATAAAATAATTGGAATATATTTAATAATCAAGAGTAAACTTCAGCAAATAATAACAAGATATCGGTTTACTTCATTTAGATAAAAAGGAAACCAAAAAGAAAAAAACACCCAAAAAACTTTAAAGTAATTGTTAGTCAGCCTGATTTCCGTTTGTTTCATCAGCTTCAGAATATTTTTCTATGGATCCAAGCAAATTGAAAAATACGATACGAGGCTTTTTTTTTAATCAGTTAAAAAACAAACCAAACATTTAAACAAGCAAACAAACAAAACACTAATAAACTGCCACATTCAATTTTTGTCGTTTAATTTATTCCTCTTAGTCTAATGAAGAGGGAAGATTTAGAGAAATGGATCCCCAGAATTTCCCCAATACGTTAAATTCTAAAATGCCAACAGTTGTATGTAAATGTTTTGTGACCTTGATGGCATTGGGCCGCAACAATACCACGTCTGTGATAGAGTTGCGGTTTCATAGCAACTAGATTTATGGGTTGGAAATACCAACTCAGGGCCTCCAAGTTTTGAATTCAAAATTTTTTCCTTTCTACTAGACTTTTTATTACCAAATCTGAAGAGACCAGTTAGTTCACAAGCCGGTAGAAGAGTCACCGTGTTCACGCCTTACCCAAAATTTGATAAGGGTTGTTGAGTAAATGTCATGTTATCATAATTTTTACGACATATGCCAACGTTTCATCGGCTGCTTTGTAGTTTTTCGTTTCTACTCTGTTCTTTTCTCTCTATGTCTCTATCTCTAAATCTTTAATAGTTTTTTTCCCAACAAGATAGCCTGTGTTTATGCGTTTATTTTCATTCTTAATACAAAAACTTTGACAACGTTGTCTGTCAGTGTCACATCTTGTATTTAGTCACTGAATTTCTAGTATGGTCATTTAGAGATATCAATTCATTTTGCCCATTCTAAAATATATAATATATAATGTCTGTTCGGGAAGTAATTATATTGCATTTTTCTTGATGGCAACCCAATTGGATTATCA
>OY757905.1:140216968-140331968 GCA_963585895.1 Sepioteuthis lessoniana | reverse complement strand
TTTAGCAAGGCAACAAAGGGAGGGCTTTATTCGAGTTTGGGTGTATCTATTAATTTGGGCAAAAAAGAGATGACTTTATTTGAGTTTGGGTGCATCTATCAAGTTGGGCAACAAAGAGATGACTTCATTCGAGTTTGGGTGTATCTATTAATTTGGGCAAAAAAGGGATGACTTTATTAGATTTTGGGTGTATGTATTAATTAGGGCAGCAAAGGGATGACTTTATTTGAGTTTGGGTGTATCTATGATTTAGGGCAACAAAGACATGACTATTTGAGTTTGGCTGTATGCATTAATTAGGGCAACAAAGGGATGACTTTATACACCCGAAAGCATCAGAACTAAAGCCTCATCATTGGATGCAGGTTTGAGACATTCCGAGGATAATATATATGCGAGGCTGGAGGAAGGAGTACGGAATTTTCCATATTTTTCATTTTAGAATTCAAAACCCATATAAAAATGTGCAGAGATCTATTTCAGTCCGTGATTTAAAGTTTAATTTGATACATTTACCATGAATGAACTTCACAGAATTCTGAGAAGAACAGCCATTATATATATATATATATATATATAAGTAAATTTGGTGACCTTAGTCGTCGGGTACTCGAAGGATCGCTTTTCAATAGTTGCCACACCGAGGTGTAGGGGGGGCACAACTCCATTCCCTGGATTGCTCCACTTTAACCTTGATCCTTACCTTATAATGCTGAGCGCTAAGTAAGGCGGCATTAATTACCATTTTTGGAGTTTTTGGAATGACTGGACGTGGGATTGAACCCCGCTCTCTTGGACCAGTAGCGAACGCTCGTCTCATTTCTTACCGAATACGCAACAATATCAGAACAACAAAATAACAAGCAAAAACTACAGATTCTCCAAGCACGACATATTAGGAACATACAACCAAAACTTAATAGAACTAATTTTGAAACCAGTGCTAATGTACTTAAACGTCTTTAGCTACTGACGCTATTTATAGAAATGAATTCGAAAAGTAAACGCTACACAATACAACAGTACAAATGCTCATTTTTACAAAGTAGTAATGTACATACAAAAGCTTCATCACTTTTGTAATAACAAAAGTGTCTATTTTTTCAATCAAATATGAATCAATGAAGAAATGCGTGTGTGTGTTTGTGTATATAAACATATATATATACAAATACATATGTATCTATGAATACAGGGTGGAACGAAAAAATTGTCACCCTAGAAAAGACGACATGATTCCATTTCCGTTTAATGAAAACCGGTTTTCTTGTTTTTTGTTGCAAACCATCTACTAGTTGGCCAGTTGTGTACAAATCCCAAGAGCGATAGGAGCCTTTTATAATGTCATAAAGTGACACAATGCTCAACGAGCGAGATCGGAGATGCGCCGCTGTACAACGCATGCTCTTTACCGATCCAAGTTATGACAACAGGACCATTGCCAGCACCCTCAAAATGCAAATCTGGATTGCCATGAATAACAGGGACGTACCCAGGGTGATGAAAACAAAGTTTCCGGTTACGGTTAAGGTCTTTGGTGTGGTTTCAAGTGAGGGCCACATCATGACTCCTCACATCTTCGAAGTCGGCTTGAAAGTCAACACCAAAGTGTACCTGGATGTGTTGAAGAGTGTGGTGATCCCCTGGTGCATTCAGGTGGCCGGTAGCAGACCTAGGGTGTGGCAGCAGGACTCCGGGCCGGTCCACAAATCCAAAGAAACCAAGGCTTGGCTTCAGAAGGAATGCTATGACTTTGTACCCTTCTCTGACTGGCCCCCCTCCTCCCCCGACCTGAACCCGCTGGACTACTTCGTTGGGTCATACGTGGAGCACATCATTATCAGAGTGACCTCCCGCAGCACCAAAGCCAGCCTGATCGCCGCCATCCGCCGAGTATTCGCCGAGCTCCTGCCGCCGCTTGTGGAAAAAGCATGCTCCAAGTGTAACATAATGGCCGAGGGATTTCGGTTTATGCCTTTGGGTTTAGTTAGGCTGAGAACCTTTCGGCTCAGCACATAGGTTATCTAGGTGCAACATTAATACAGGTGTTCACGCGCGCGTGCGCAGAGCGGACGTGTCACTCAGAGATGTCACAATAGCCCGAGATGAGAAACAGGGTTACAGAGTGCGAATGACGTCACGCACCGGAAGCGCGCGGAGGATTTTGGAAATTTTAAAAAATTCAGAGAGTTGAGACTAGACACCGGACGCGACGGTTAGCTTTCGCTTGCTCGCGGAGACCTTTGTGGCGGGTACCACACGTGTTGTGGGGGCAGATGAAAAAGCCAGCATAGAAAGATTGTGCCTCTCTCTTGTTATGTCGAAGAGCCTTTAAACTCAAAGGTAATCAAAAAAAGTTTCGTACCTGAACAAGGAAGTCGTAAGTGTTTTTCGTGTTTCGAGATTCCTATGTTCTATCTTTATGGACATTCGATGTACGTTTCACATATAGCCATATCATGGCTATGGTACACCAGTTCCGGATCCGTATCAAGGTGGTGATTGAGGATGAAGGCGGCTACATTGAATAGATATACCACATAATGAAGTTACCTGATTTGATTTTTTCAAAAAAGTTTTAGAATAAAGCTGCTGTTTTCTTTAGGACGACAAATTTATCGTTCCACCCTATATATACATATATATACATATATATATATATATATATATGTGCGTACATAAAAGTATATATATATATAGATATATGTATATTTAACCACGTTTGATTAAATTGTAAAGGCACATTTTGACTGCATAATTCAATTAAGATACTTTCGAGCTTCCTGATTGGTTTTTGGTTGGAATTGGCGGATGAATTTACCAAAATTATCCCGAGCACTTTCGGACCCTTCATAGGCCATATTCAGGGGTTGCTTTCATGTATAAAGAGTGTTTTTATTGGGCTTAGAAAGTTTTGAGGTTTTTATAACATAACAAAGTTGACCTCGGATCAGCCAAGAACTACCGAGGTATAACAGCTACATCAATAGCAGCCGAAATTTACAATGCCCGACTACGAAACCGCATAGAACCCAAAATTGACAACATTCTTAGGAAAAACCAGAATGGCTTCTGTAGAATCCTTGAAGGCGTACGGACAAAAACCTACAGGTGACATTACTATTTGTCGACTTTACCTAGGCCTTTGATTCTATTCACAGAGGGAAGATGGAACAAATCCTACTAGTATACGGCCTACCAAAAGAGACCATCGCAGCCATAACGATTCTCTATAGAAACACCAAAGTGAAAAAAACGTTCACCGGATGGAGACACAAAAAACTTCGACATTGTAGCAGGAGTACTGCAAGGGGACACGCTAGCTCCATATCCCTTTATCATCTGTCTAGACTACGTACTTAGAACATCGATTGATAAAATCAAAGAAAACGGCTTCGAACTGACAAAGAAAAGAAGCAAAAGATACCCCGCAAAACAATTACCGACGCAGACTACGCCGATGACATAGCGATTCTGGCAAATACACCCAACCAAGCCGAAACACATAGTTTGGAAGAAGCGGCCACAGGCATTGGCCTCCATGTCAATGCACACAAAACTGAATACATGTGCTTTAATCAAACAGGCGACGTTTCCACACTAGACGGAAGCTCTCTGAAACTGGTAGACAAGTTCACCTACCTAGGAAGCAGTGTCTCATCAACCGAAAAAGACATCGACACGCGGCTAACGAAGGCATGGACAGCTATCGATAGGCGTCAGACCTGACCGATAAAATGAAACGCAGTTTCTTCCAAGCAGCAGTCGTATCGATACTGCTATATGGATGCACTACTTGGACGCTAACAAAACGGCTGGAGAAAAAGCTAGACGGCAATTACACAAGAATGCTACGAGCAATATCGAACAAGTCCTGGAGGCAACACCCCACAAAGCACCAACTATACAGCCACCAAACTCTCATCACGAAAACTATCCAAGTTAGACAAACCAGACATGCAGGACACTGCTGGAGAAGCAGGGACGAGCTCAAAAGTGATGTACTCCTATGGACCCCCACATAGGGCCGAGCAAAAGCAGGACGGCCAGCTCGAACATACGTACAGCAGCTCTGTGAGGATACGGGATGTAGCCCAGAAGACCTGCCACAGGCGATCAACGATCGAGAGAAGTGGCGAGAGAGGGTCAGGGATATCCGTGCTGGCGGCATGACATGATGATGATAATGATATATATATATATTGTGCAATTTGATGGAGACTCAAATTTGGTCTTTGGGCGATGACTGGATATTTTATATACATACACACACACACACACACACATATATATATATATATATATATATATATATATATATATATATATATATATATATATATTCTTCAGAGTAAAAAGCTCACGCATTATGTAATGAGACTGATTTTTCAGATTAAAAAGATTAAAAAGAAGTTACATTTCGTCTACTACTACAGAAAAATTGCTCTCTTTTTAACTTAATTCAAACCCTGTATTCAAAATAAAGTCAGAATTAAGCCAACTTATCAAGTTTTTAAATCATACACTTATGATACTTTCACCTACAGTAATACTTTGTATGCCGTATTTTCTGGAATATCGTCACCTTCGAAACTTAACTTGCATACTCCAACTTTTTACTTAACATTACTTTGATTATTTATTTGTTTTTATTGAAAAAAAAAATTCACTTTCTACCAACCAGCAATAATTCAAGCCCCACAGACCAGTTATGTGACCAGAAAGGATATAGACTAGTCCAATAACTCAATTATTACTCCTACTCAAGTACTCATTACCTGTATAAAATACACTAGTTCACAGAATCCTTCAATGAATTGCCCCAGTTGGCTGGAGCTGGAGCAATGCAGACCACTCTTTCATTGCCATCGCTCCCAGATCCACATTGGCCCGGAGTGGTAGCACTAGATAGGGCCCTATCTATGGGTCACATAGAACTAAACTGCGTACTTATGCTAAACTGAATAACTTGAAATAGAAGTGTTTTGATATTTAATCTGCGTACTTATGTTAAACTGAATTGTTCTAATTAGAACAATTTGACAAAACTGAATAACTTGAAATAGAAATGTTTTTGACAATCAAACTGTGTACTCACATTTAAACTGCGTACTTATGCTAAACTGCGTTGTTTGAAATGAAACTGCTTTTGTATGCTAAACTAAGTTGTTTGAAATAGAATTGATCATTTGAATAAAATGGATTTAGTATCAAATAAATTACAAAGGTTGATATGCTATGAGACCCAACCAACCAACCAACCAAACAACTGCTGATGATAAACTGAATTGCTTGAAATAGAACTGCTTTTGACTTTGAACGTATACTAACACTAAACTGAATTGTTTAGAATTGAAATTTTTCATATTTAACTGTATGTAAACAAAATCTATATTTATATTAACCTGAAATGGATGAATTAAAATTGTTTGACTAAACTGAATAGCTTAAAATAGAAAATTTTTTTACAATTAAACTGTATACTCACTCTAAACTGAATTGTTTAAAATAGATCTGATTATTTTATTAAAAATAGATTTGGCATTAAATAACCTACAAAAGTTGAAATGCCATAAACCCAAAAACCTACCAACCTTCCGTGAATCAGAATCTGATCTCTCCACAGTAGGCAGGACAGAAGAATTGTCAGACGACATCCGGGACAAAATTTGATACCTGCACAAGACTGGAATAGGCTACAAGACGATAAACAAACAGGTAGGTGAGAAGGAGTCAATTGTTGGTGCGATAAGAAAATGGAATAAACACCAATTGACTATCCGTCTCCCTAGGTCTGGATGTCCATGCAAGATCTCCCAACGTGGAGTAAACCTGATGATGAGAAAGAGGGGGAACAACCCAGAACTATGGGGCAAGAGCTTGTTGATGATTTCAAGACAGCTGGGACAACAGTCACTGAGATGACCATTAGTAACACACTACGTCGTAGTGGACTGAAATCATATAGAGGCCACAAGGTTCCCCTACACAAGAAGGCATATGTACTGGCTTGTCTGAAGTTTGCAAATAAGCACCTGGATGATTCAGAGGAGGCTTGAAAGAAAGTGGTGAGACTAAAACTAAGCTTTTTGGCATCAACTCGACTCGCCGTGTTTGGAGGAAAAAAGCTGACTTGGACACAGGAACACTATCCCAACCATTAAGCATGGTGGTGGAAGCATTATGCTTTGGGGCTGTTTCTCTGATAAGGGGACAAGACGACTACACTAGGACGAGGGAGAGATGGTTGAGGCCAAGCACAGGGAAATCTTGATTAAAAAGCTCCTTGCCTCATCCAAGATACTGAAGATGGGTCATGGATAAGTGTTCCATCATGACAATGACCCCAAGCATACGACCAAGGTAATAAAAGGAGTGGATAAAGAAGAAGCACATTAAGGTAATGGAGTCGACTAGTCAGTCTCTAGACCTTAATCTTTAGGAGAATCTGTTCAGGGATCTGAAGTTTCGAGTTGCCCAACGACAACCGACAAACCTTAAGGATTTGGAGAGGATCTTCAAAGGGGAGTGGGCCAAAATCCCCACCTGTGGGATCTGTAGAAACTTCGTTACAAACTACAGGAAATGTCTTCGCCAAGTACAGAGTTATGTTTTGTTATGGGGTGAAATACTTATTTTTTCAATAAAATACAAATAAATGTTCAAAAAAATTATTATAATGTGATTTTCATTTCTTATTTTATTTTCTCTCTCTCTCTCTCTCTCTCTCTCTCTCAATTTCAAGACGGAACAACCCGAAAAATTATTGACCGTTCCCTTTTTTTGTAAGTTGGCAAACTCAGAAAATCAGCACGGGATAAACTGCTTATTTTCCCCACTGTATAAAGTGAATAAAAGAGGACCGTTTATAGGTATACAAGAGTAATTTGATGTGTATTTTATAAAATTCTGATGTGCTGGAACAATTCTAAGCATAGCTTTGTAATCAGATTATTTGAATTAGTCTTGAACACCCGTTTTTAGCTCAGCAGAAAAAAAAGCTTAGTTGACCAGAGAAATCACGTAATCAATCAAATCGTTCACAAATCATTATATACTTGATCATATAGTGAGAGTCCTCTCTCATTTTTCTCAATTTGGAAAATTGACTCGTCGAAAAACTCGGGTCATCTATTCAAAAATTCATGTCACCACACAAAATGTTACCGTTATCATATTTACCAACCCCTCCGCTCGGGCAGGATATGACACAAGGTCAATTTTTAAGTGGAGTTCAACAGGTTTGAATTCAGAGTTTTCTTTCTCCTAGACTAGTTGCCTCACCAAGGCTGAAGAAAATCAGTCTGCCCTACTATTTACCAATAGCTGGAGGGAGAATAATTGGATTCATACCTTTCCCAGGGGTATTAGTGCTATGTGAAATGCAATCAGTCTCGTCCAAGATTTGAACTCATTTCGGCGTGTCCATTTCCTACGACGATAACCATTACACCACGGGCACCTACTGAAATGTTACCGTTATAGAAGATGATCCCTCAAATTCTGTGTCGATAAATCTAATTGTATCATTGTTTTGGAGTTTGCCATAGAATAAAATCTTGTGTAGCATTGAAGTGAAAACATTTAACAGAAACAATTGCAATTATTAAAGATTATTCATTGGCCTAATGAGTAGAATGTTTGTCAGTGGTCTGGGAGACCGAGGTTCAATCCCCAGTCGAGTCGTACTAAAGACTCAAAAATCGTACTTGATGCCGCCTTGCTTAACAGTCAGCATTTTAAGGTTAGGATAAAGGGTAAAGTGGAGCAATCCAGAGAATGGAGTAGTGCCCTCCCATACACCTTGGTGTAGTAGCTATTGAAAAGGGAGCCTTCGTGTCACCCTCGCCAACTTTACTTACTTTTATTTAGCAGAAAATAACTTCCGAGAAGTACATATTGACTAAAATCTATTCACAAGTGTTCAAGGTCAACATTGATTAGTTGACCTTTAGCCAGGGTTATGAATTTGAAAAATAATAACACCGTTTCATTACTTAATGGCTTTTCAGCGTGCGTTCACTGTGCCTTTATATTGGCCTTTTTGTGTTGTTACTTTTCGTACACTCATATATAATATCAAGCTTTCTTATTTAATACAAATGATTTGCCTAAAATTGTATGATTTCAAGTATTCCTATCAAATACAAATAATCATTTGGCATCAAGCAATTATTTCTATTCAATAATAGTCATTTGTATGCGCACTGTTATATGGTTTTAAATATTCCGCTCTAATATTAATAATTATTTGTTTCAACTAATTATGGCTAATTAATAACAGTCACTTTTATACTCATTGTGATATGGTTTCAGTATCTGATAATAATCTTTAATAAACAATTATAGCTTCAATTAACTATTCTTAATACAAATGAATTACAGTTATATGATATCAAGAATTCCAATCTGAATATTACTTAAAATCATATAATTACTTATAAGTAATTGTATTATGACCGGACATTGGCATAATGGTTAGAGTGTTCGCCAATGGCCCGGGAGGCCTGGGTTCAATCTTAGGTGGAGTCATACCAAAGACTTAAAAAATGGTACTTGATGCCTCCTTGCTTAACACTCAGGTACGGATCAAGGGTAAAGTGGAGAAATCATGGGAAAGGAGTAGCGCCCTTCCCTACACCTAGGTGTAGTTGCTATCGAAAAGAGAGACTTCAGGTCACCTTCGACTATGGTCGCCAACTTTACTTTTTAATTATATTATTTTAAGTAATTATTTTGATTTAATAATAGTCATTTATGTTGGATTGAATTCTTGGTATTACCCATAAAAAGATCTTTGTTTGAAATATGTAACAAACTGATGTTGCTTCTCGGTAAAACAAATTTTAAAATTACTATAAAATATTTGACCCTAGTCAGCCATTCACTTTTATTTTTTCCTGCTGTCTCATGACTGTAAATACTGAAAACTAAATTTGACTAATCTTTAATGACTAGATAGCGACTAGTTTTCAGTTTACAAGATTATTCTTTGTATTAACGTGTTATTTCAAGTATTCCAACACGTGCCCTCTAATGGTTGCGAGTATTCCAATATAATGCGAATAATTTTCTCACAGTTGTATGGTTTCAAATAATTAATAGTAATTTTTTGTAAACAATTATAGTTTCAACTAATTATTTCTTACATGAATAATTTACATCTAAATGGCATCTATTATTCTTTCGAATACGAAGAATTTTTAAACAGATCTATTCATTTTGATTAGTACGACCACTCAAGGCCTGAGTGGGCCTGTTGATAATAGCAATGAAATCCTGTTTATACATATATATTCTATATATATAATTTGTAAACACATTTTATAATATTTTGAATGAGTCTGAGCTCATTTTTTACATAGAGTTAAACAGTTTGAAGTATAGCTAACTAATACGAATAATTTTATTGACTGTTAATCCTTTGTTTGCTCACTGTTAAATGGTTCCAAACATATCTATGAATCAATAACAATTTAATTTAACCTCAGCGTTTTGTTTACCCACAGTTAAATAATAAAACAGTTCTATTTTAAGCAATTCGATTTAGCAATAATTATTTGTTTGCACACAGTTTAAATGTCAAAAATGTTCTATTTGACTCATAGATAAGACCCTATTTAGTGCTATCACTCCGGGCCAGAGTGGAACTGGGAGAAATGGCAATGAAGAGGTAGTCGGTATTCCCTAAAGTCCCGGCATTACTGGAGCTTCACTATCAGATTGTTTAGTGTCATTATCAGGACACTTGCTGGAAGAGTCCTTCTCCTCTGCAAAGATGCAGTCGGTGTATTATACAGCATCAGCCGACTGGGCTATCACTTCGCTGAGCACACCATAAGATGCGGTTTAGTGTCATATCCAGGACTGCTTTTTTCGAGGGGGGTGCGGTTCTTGCTCTTTTGCAAGGGACACAGGCAACGTATTCTAAATCTCACCATTAGAGCAGGAGTAAAAAAAAAAAAAAAGAAAGGTTAGCAGGTTGAGCACTAGTAAACAAAGACGTGTTATAATAGCAATAAACGATTTTCTCAGGCTGAGATAAAGAAATAAAAAGAGGTAATGACTCAGTGAATGAGATGGAGAAATTGAAAAAAGAAGGACAAGCAGAGAGAAGAAGGAACAAATTAGTAAGAAGAATAGGGAAAATGACGTCAACAACAAGTTCTTTGAAATTACCAGTAATTTCTTCGTATTACATTGGCTGAATATATCCGGTCAAAATAACGCTGAAATCAGCGACAATTGTAGATCTGACAGAATATTTATTCCGAGCGGAAATTAAAACAGAAGACAGAATTCACATTTAATGAGCCTAAAGGTCTCCTCTCTGTCTTTTGTTGTCTTCCAGCGTTCGTGTGCCAAGATGACGTTCGCCGCCGTCTTAACGTTTCTAACCTCCCCACAGTTCCACAACGAGAAGAATCCTTCGACGATGAAAAGGATTTATTTATTGGAGACATTATTGTGTTGATTTGGCGGCTATTGACTTAGTTGTCCTTCCATCTGTTTTGCTTTTTATTTGCCAAACAAGAATTGTACTTGGGTATATACTTGATTGTGTGACTTAGTTCGAGCTAGTTTTCTGCATGTATGTATGTATGTATGTATGAACAAGGAGAACAGTCTTTAAAGTATATGGGTATGTGTCTTTGTGTGTCGACAACTTCATTTCGGCATAGTGTTTTCGCGTAATCTGTGTGGCTTTTAAACCATGGGTGTTTATATCTCAGTCAGTCATGCAAACGCACACTTGTATTTTGTGTAGATTGTTAGACTCCATTTTTTCTATCATTTTAAATTATTCTTCTGAATCAGTCGAGTGATAAAATAGGTGATCAGACGTTACTGTTAAGTCGAGGTGCTTTGCTCATTAGATAACTTAGGTTATTCCTACTGGAAATCCATTATAATCCTTGTAATATCATAAAATATAAACAGATTTTAACTTGTTTATATATATATATATATATATATATATATATATATATATATATATATATATTGTCATCCACAGACAGATCTGTTTCGTTCGATCAGAACTCATCAGTGTAGCTAGACGAGCTAGATTCCCGAAGCTGAGATCGAAACCCGGTTGACTCAAACGCCAATCCAATATTCAACCACTTGAATATATATATATATATATATATATATATATATATATATATATATATATATATATATATATATATATATATATATATATATATATATATATATATATATATATATATATGTATCTGTATATGCATATATATATATATATATATATATATATATATATATATATAGGGTGTCCCAAAAATGTATACACATTAAAAATAATTGTAAACGTAGTATTTAATTAGAATGTTATTATTTCAAAAGTGTAAAAACAGCGACTGTTACGGGTTTTGTAGTGTAGACTTTATTTTTCAGGTATCCCCATAAGAAAGAATCTAGTGGTGTGAGGTCTTGTGAACGGGAAGGATATTCAACAAAACCTCTTTGTCCAATCCACTTGTTTGGCAAGACCTCATTAAGGAAGGACCTAACATCGCTATAGTAATGTGGGGGTGCCCCATCTTGCTGAAAATAAAACTCTTCATCTTCAAAGTCTTCTCAACACTCCCAAATACCAAGGGAATTTTTTCATGATGTGTACGATTCCATTGCTTGGTGTTGTCAGCAGTGTCTGGATCAAAGTGGGGGTCAGTTGAACAGGCAGTGAAAAAACAATAAAATGATACTTGTAAAATATTTTTACACATTTAAAATAATAAAATTCTAATTAAACACTACGTTTACAATTATTTCTAATGTACATACATTTTTTGGGATACCCTATATATATATATATATATATATATATATATATATAACCAGTATTTTCTATGGTCTTAAAGGCCATAGAAAAAATATGTGTGCGTGTGTGTGCGTGAGTGTGTGTGTGTAAGTTTGTGCACACGCGTGTGTGTGTGTCATACAAAATAGACCAATGAATAAATTGATAGCAAAAATAGTTATACAGAGACGAATAGCAAGTCTAGATTTTATTTTGACAGAGATGAAATGTTTAATCCCATGAAAATCGAAGGCAGTAAACTGATTCAAAACTAGACATGACTGGGTGGGAAAGGTAATTCACACTGAAGTGTGCAAGAGATTAAGATTTGTCCATTATTACAAATGGTTATGCACAAACCAGAATGTGTCCTAGCAAATGATATGTATACAGTTCTCTTGGGTTCTGAGATTCGAACGGATCATTCAATCTCAGCAGGACGATCAGACTAAGAGCTATTTAACAGCGAAAAGAAATAATTTACCAAATGTTTTGCTTAGATAAGCTACAAGGCCATATGAATGGGGCATCCAATGAGACTCGAATTTACTTGTGAAGGTTTGATTGTCTAATTTGCTAACAATTACATCACCAAAGATGCCGTAACTTGTCACCTAGTGGATTTTGTCATTTCAGCGGAACACAGTCTGAAAATAAAAGAAAATGAAAAGATAACCCTTTGCATGAGGGTGACAGTGATACCAACTGTAGTTGGCGTACTTGGAATAATCGCAGTAGCTTGGAAAAAAGACAGTAGAAAGTGGTATTTAGAAGAAGAATTGAGATTATCCAGACCGTAGCACTGTTAAGACAGGCTAAAGTACTTACAAGAGCCCTAAAGACCTGAGGAAATTTAATGGAAAAACCACTTGTCAGAACTGACAAGAAAAACTTGCAGTTTGTGTCTGAATACATAGAAATAATGTAAAAATTAAGAATACGAGTCGGAGAATAAGTAAATACTGTTGTTGAAATTATTGAAGAAAGCACAAAACTTCGATTCAATGGTGTTTTATTTTGGTGCAAGAAAATCAGGCTTTTACATCAAGTTGTAATTAAGCTTTGTTGTAACCTCTTAATTTTTGTGGATACAGGAGCGGAAATTTTCTGAGTTATGTTTACCGTGGATTCTAGTAGTCAACTGACTTCTTGTTCGCGCCTTCCTTTTTCTTTGAACCTGCTACAAAACTACTATCCCTAACTCCTACTCCTTCTCTTCATCTCTTCCTACCAAAAGAAACGGTTCCTTATTTTTGCCGCCTAATTTTGAATTCTTGGTGTCAGTGTGTCTGCATTTTCTATTTTTAGAACACTCGCCAATCGCCATTTTATCAACCTTAACAATGCCATCATGAAGGAGAGAGGAAAGCCAAAAAGGGTAGCGAGAAGGAATATTCTCCCTATTCAAGTGACTTTGTAAATCAAAACCACTTATTAGTAACAGGGAGACACAAATGATATTAGATTCTTAAAAGTTGAGCAAAAGTTCACAATACAAGGACGATATCTTAATAAATCATTGTTTAAAGCACAAAAAATAGTTATACGGTAAAAAAGAAATGAAAAAAGGCCATTTTGTACTTTAGCTAAGTTAAAACTTAACAAATCTAAAGGAAGGTTTTTTTTGTAACCTGTTTAAGAGTTCTTTTACTTTTAAGGGTACTTCGTCACATCTGTGACAGGAGCGCAGATAATAAACAACCCCCGGGTCTGGTATAGCCACAATATAAGTAAAGTTGGCGATCGTAGTCGAGGATGACCTAAAGGCTCCTTTTCCAATAGCTACAACACCGAGGTGTAGGGAAGGGCGAAGCTTCTTTCCCTGGGTTGGTCCACTTTATCCTTGATATGTACCTTATAATACTGAGAGTTAAGCAAGGAGGTATCAAGTACTATTTTAAAGTCTGATATGACTCAAACTTGGACTGAACCCCGACCTCCCGGGATATTCGCAAACATTCTCTCCACTGTGCGTATTTTGTAAACTTTCATTTAAATACACACATTGCTATGGTTATAAATAACTCTTAACTTTTATATGAAACGTCGCTAAATACGGAAAAGCAAGAACCCTCGAACCGAATCACAATCGAAAAGAAATAGTAATCGGAGTACCGCACACCCAAACACCACAGAACAAACACTAATGCAAAAAGAAAAAAATGAATGTAGAGATTATAAAGAGAATTATAGCTGAAAAGAAGACTACATTACCATCTCTCAGGAACAAATACGGGAAGACAGTCAAGGGAGAAAAAGAAAAACAACAAAAAACAAATTATTAACAAATATCTCAATAAACAGCATCACGGAATTAAACGAACTATTCTATGCAGGAGTAAAATTAATCTGTGATGAAATCCGTGTTCCTCTTAAGCGCATGAACAGAAATTAGGCTGAAAAAGGATAAGAAATCTACGACGAGTAAAAATGTCTAGATAAAGGAAAAACGCGGGAATATAGTGGGACGAAAGGAGAAAAGCTACACCAAAATTAAAACAAACAATTTAACTTGAAGAGATAAATCAGAAGACACTGGCGAAAGAAGAAAAACTAAGAAGATAGTAACACAGAATCATAGAATATAGACAAAACAGGACGTTCCCAAACAACAACAACAGCAAAAATTCTACCAGCAAGTAATGGGAGAATGGGTGAAGACATACAAACAAGTGGAAACAGGGAAACAATCTATTTTGGAGCAAAATATGGGAATTTAGAGAACATAACAGAAAAGCCGAATGGATTAGGTTTACAAAATTTTTTGTTTTCTTCTTTTTTTGTGTGACCCGCTGTTCATGAACGGCCATCGTAGCTGTTTTTTGTCACATCTGTGTCAAGCGCGCAGATCATAAACAATCCCTGGGTCTGGTATAGCCACAATATACCACCCATGATTAAAATGTCCAATCACAATATTATACAATGTGGGACCCAAGCAATAGGCTTTGGTGTCTTTATCAGCAGGTGCTCTCCTGATAGCCAACATGGGAGACTCGAACGTCACCCTGCGAATGCTGGCTGCTCTTTTTTTCAGGTATATAAAAGATGAGGTGCGAAACCACAACCATCAAAGACCTATACGCAAAATATGAACTAGGGAAGACAATCAACTTGCACTTTACTGCTATTTTACGAGCTAACCTTCACAAAGAGGATACAGGAAAAGAATGATTGATATCTGGCAAGAATGTGTGAATTTTCAGACAAGCCAAAGGCTTGTGGATCAAGTTAGTACAATAATTAAGAACGGCTGGTTTTGTGACCTTGAATCCATCAGAAAACACATAAACAAAATAATAATACAGTGCCAGATACATCAAGTGGTCTCAAACAAAAGCAACCTTACGAAAATGAACTGCAAACTTCGGAGAATGGAAATACCACACTACCAAACAATGCGCAACCAAACAACCATGAAGAAACATTATCACAAGAACAAAAGATAAATCTAGAAAATGTAAAGAGAATGATGAATAGTGAAAAGACAACTCTACTATCATTAAGAAACATAGAATGGAGAATACTTAAGATAGAAACCGAAAAAAATAAATCAAATACAACCGTACATACCAACCAATAATATCATCATCATCATCATCATGTCGTGCCACAGGCACGGATACCCCTGACCCTCCCTCGCCACTTCTTCATATCGTTCATCGCCTCTGGTAGGTCTTCAGGGCCACATCCCGTATCCTCACAGAGCTGCTGAATGTATGTTCGAGCAGGTCATCCAGCTTTTGCCCGGCCATATGTGGAGGTCCATAGGAGTATATCACTTATGAGCTCGTCCCTGCTTCTCCAGCAGTGTCCTGCATGTCTGGTTTGTCTAACTTGGATAGTTTTCGTTATGGGAGGCAGGTGGCCGTATAGTTGGTGCCTTTGTGGGGTGTTGTTGCCTCCAGGACTTGATCAATATTGCTGGCAGCATTCTTGTGTAATTGCCGTCTAGCTTTTTTTCCAGCCGTTTTGTTAGCGTCCAAGTAGTGCATCCATACAGCAGTATCGATGCAGGAGCGAAATTAATTTGTGAGAAAATTGGGATCCTCTCAAAAAGCACGAAAAAAAGTCAAAACTAGGATGGGAAATTCGACTGGAAACGCAAAAAAAAAAAAAGCTATGGAAACAGGACAGAATGCTAAAACAAAAGAGAGACGCTGAAATATACAGGAACAGAAAGGAAAAGGCAACAGGAAATAAAAAATACAACTTGAGGCAATAAACCAGAAAGTACTGGCAATAGAAGGATAATTAAAGAGATATCGACAAAGGGTAAAACAATACAGACAAAACAGAACTTTCCAAAAGAACGAAAGAAAATTCTATCAACAATTGGGAGGGGTGACATAAAAACATACCAACAACCGGATGCCAGAGAAACTGAACGATTTTTGACCAAAATATGGCAACCAAAAAACATAACGTAAGGGCTGAATGGATAAACAATATCACAAGAGAACTAGAAGGACTTGAAGAAGGACCCAAAGCGTAAATACGCATAGATTTACTCAAAACGACACTAAAACGAATATCAAACTGGAAAACGCCAGGCCATGATGGAACGCATGGATTCTGACACAAGAAATTCACGTCCATTCACGACAGACTAGCTCTAGAAATGAGCAGCTGCTTACAAGGAGCACAGGTACCAGACTGGATGACCAAAGAAAGACCACATTGATCCAAAAGGATCCAATCAAAGGAACTGCTCCAAACAATTACAGACCGATAAGTAGCCTACCAATGATGAGGAAAATACTAACAGCACAAATGAGAGAAAAGATTTATAACTCACTAACAAGTCGCAGATTGTTCCCTGGCGAATAGAAAGGATACTGCAAAGGATCCAGAGCCGCGGCTGAATTACCTTACATAGGCATATGACATGGTTCCACAAAGCTGCATAATAAACTGCCTCAGAATGTACAAAATATCACATGAAGTCATAAACTTTATCGAAAAAACCAAGAAGACTAGGAGAGTGGAGCTGACAGCAGGAGGAAGAAGCTTAGCTGAAATAAAGATCCAAAGAGGTATTTTTCAAGGAGATGCTCTATCACCCTTACTATTCATAATTGCCATGATGCCCCTTAACCACATAGAGAAAAAATGCACTGCCGGATACAAACTTAGCAGATCGCAAGAAAAGATCAATCACCTTATGTACATGGATGACATTAAATTATTTGCAAAAAATGAAAAAGAACTGGAAACTTTAATACACACAGTTAGAATATACAGTCAGGACATAGGAATGGAATTTGGCATTGAAAAATGTGCCATGCTCGTCATGAAAAGTGGCAAACGACTGCTCGAGACAAAACTCTCTTGCCGAAACCTTATCAAAGGAATAAATACTTGGGCTGTAGATTTCGTTAGATATTCGGGACCCTTTCTCAAGTGGACCAGAGATGAACTTAAATAAATGGACTAAAGAACAAAAAATCTAATGACCATGCATAAGGCATTACATCCCAGAGATGACGTTGAGAGTCTGTATCAAGATAAAAGAGAGGGAAATGAATTGCCAGCGTTGACAGATCGATATGACGACTCGAAGACTACATAGAAAAATACGATGGAGGACTGATTACAGCCATCAGAAGCGATACTGGCTATACGATGGCCAACAGAATGACAATAACTACGAAACAAAAATGGGAAGAAAAACAACTCAATGGGCGTTTTAAATGACTAATAAACAACATCTCACACCAGAAAACCAGGACCTGGCTAAGAAAAGGAAACTTCAAGAGAGAAACAGAATCTCTCCTAATAGCAGCATAAAACAACGCCATAAGAACCAATTCTATCAAAGCGAGAATAGAAAAGACGCAACAAAATAGTAAATGTCGGCTATGCGGTGACAGAGATGAAACCATCAATCACATGAGCGAATGCAACAAATTAGCACAGAAGGAGTATAAGACCAGACACGACTGGGTCAGCAAGGTAATCCACTGGGAGATGTGCAAGAAATTGAAATTTGACCATGCAAGCAAATGGTATATGATCAACCTAGCACCTATCCAAGAAAATAACACATATAAACTCCTATGGGACTTTGACATACACACGGATCACCTAATCTCGACCAGAAGACCAGACCTAATAATAATCAACAACAAAAAAAGAGAACTCGCGAAATTGCAGTCCCGGCGGACCACCGAATAAAACAGAAAGAATGTGAAAAGAAGGATAAGTACTTCGACTTTGCTGTATAATTGAAAAAAACTATGGAACATGAAGGTGACAATAATACCAATTGTGATTGGTGCTTTTGGTACAGTAACAAAAGGGATATTGAAGGGACTGGAGGACTTGGAAGTTAGCGGACGAGCGGAAGACCATCCAAACTACAGCATTATTGAGAACAGCCAGAATACTGAGAAGAGTCCCGGAAACCTGAGGAGACTTGCTGTCACTCAAACTCCAGTGTAATACCATCACCTAATACTGATGGGAAAAACTTTCAAGGACTAAATAATAATATTAATGATAATAATAAGAGAAGAATTTATCTCTCCACATCACCGAAAAGAACGAATTTATCTACGTAGGGGCGAAATGAGTTGGAGATAAAATAAGCATCCCCGAAAGGAATCTGAAGAGAAATAAAAAAAATGGATAGGAAAGCACAAGTAAAGGAATTTTGACAACAAGTAAAACTGTTTAGGGAGATAAAATGCATAGAAACCGAAGGAAATGAAAAGATCCCCAAAAAGACAATCACAGATAACTCTGACATCACAACTAGAAGAAGAAATTAATCAAAATATATTGGCGAAAGAAGGGAGACTCAAAAGATGCCGAGATAGAGTTGAGCACTTAAAACAAAACATGCCTAAAAAACGAAATAAAATTCTACCAACAAGTTGGTGAAGATGGTACGACAAATCAACAACTGGCTGCAAAAGAAACAAAATATATTTAGAGTAAAATATGGAAACGGAAATAACATAACAGAATTGCTGAATGGAATATATAACATGAAAAGTAATTAGAAGAACTTTAAGAAGGCTCCGAGAGAAATACAAACTTGGCATCGGTAAAGATAAAACGTAAGAAAATAACAAAGTGGAATACGCCCAGGGACGATGGGATACAAAGATCTTGGTTTTAAAATTCTCATCCATCCACGAAAGACTGGTCCTGTAACTAAGTAAATACAAGAAGCAAACGTACCCGAATAGATGAGGAAAGGGAAAGCAGTACTGAAAACCCTCAAAATGGGAGCATACCCAGCAGCTATCAATCGATAATTTTCTGGAGGTGCCAGTGGTGTAATGGTTATCGTCGTAGGAAATGGACACGGTGACACGAGTTAAAATCCTGGACGAGACTGATTGCATTTCACATTGTATTAATACCCGTGGGAAAGGTATGAATCCAATTATTCTCCCTCCAGCTATGGGTAAATAGTAAGGCAGACTGGGTTCTTCAGCCTTGGTGAGGCAACTAGTCTAGGAGAAGGAAAACTCTGAATTCAAACCTGTTGAACTCCGCTTAAAAATTGACCTTGTGTCATATCCTGCCCGAACGGAAGGGTTGGGTAAATATGATTAATCGATAACTTGTGTACCCATGCCGTACTCAATCCTGACCGCACAGATAAAAGAAAAAAAGATCTATTACTCGTTCATATGCCACGGAACTTTTTTGGCAGAAGAACGAAAATGATTCTGGGTAATAGGAGTAACAATGATCTTCAATATATAGATCAGTTCATCCCCCTAACCCCCTAAAAAGTCAAAATGCGGTGGAAAAATGTAGTTATGACTAGGATAGACTACAAAAAGGCCAATGATATGGCCCGGCAAATTTGCATAAAGAGAATGTCTGAAAATGTACAACATATCCGCAAAAGGAAAAAAGCATAATCTCGAATGCCATGGAAAACTAGAGAGAGGAACTGACCGTGGGAGGATAAACTCTTGCCCAGGTAAAAATCCAAATACGTATATTCAAGGAAACTCACTTTCACTGCTGCTTATCGTTATAGCAATAATGCCACTTAACTACGTACTAAGAAAATGCACAGAGTGGGGGGGTTAATAATTGACAAAAACATAAGAGTAATCCCCTTATGTACATGGGTGATATAAATATATTTGCTGAAAGTGAAAAAGAACTGGAGACTTTAATACAAACAATAAGAATATACATACAGGATTAGGGGATGGAATTGGGTAAAGAAAAATGCGCCATGCTCTTAAAAAGTGGGAAAAGATAAAAAGCGGAAGGAATAGAACATTTAAATCAGGAAACCTGTGGAACGATTGGAGAAAAAATTACTTGTAATTGGAAATATTAGAAGCAGATTCCATCAAACAAGTGGATCTGAAGAAAAAATTAGGAAAGAGTACCTTATAAGAAGAAGAAAGCTTCCCGGTACAAAGCTCGGTGGCAGAAATCTTATCAAAGGAATAAAAACCTGGACAGTTCTTTTTGTAAGATATTCGAAACCATTCCTTAAATTGACAAAGGAGAAATTCAGACAAATAGACCAAAGGACAAGAACGATAATGACGATGCACAAGGCTTTACATCTGACAGATGATATTGATAAATTGTATTGTATGTGTAAAGAAAAGAAGGAAGAAAAGGGCTCACTAGCATTGATTTATCAGCACAGGGTGTCAAAAAACAGCAAAGAAAGACTAAATAAACCATTCAATAACAGCATTGGCAATATAAGTACTGAAAAAAAAAACTAGGGAACAGAATTGGGAAGAAAAACATATGCCCATGGTGTAATGGTTATCGTCGTAGGAAATGGATTCGGCGACACGAGTTCAAACCCTGGACAAGACTGATTGCATTTCACATTGCACAGATACCTTTGGGAAAGGTATGAATCCAATTATTCTCCCTCCAGCTATGGGTAAATAGTAAGGCAGAATAGTTTCTTCAGCCTTGGTGAGGCAACTAGTCTATGAGAAGGAAAACTCTGAATTCAAGCAGGTAAACTTCGCTTAAAAAAGAAATTGACCTTGTGTCATATCCTACCCGAGCGGAGGGGTTGATATATATATATATATATATATAGTCACGGACTCTAATATTGTAGGAAACAATTTTTAGTTGTTAATACGAAAGAAAAAAATTACGATGGCGTTATGGTTAAAGTACTCGGCTGCGGTCTCGACGAAAGGTAGTTCGAACTCCTTATCAACACACCAAAAATATTCCGTTTATAAGTAGAAAACGAAACCGCATCTACAAATTTCTTGGTAGCTGAATCATTAGAGTTCATCGAACAGCATTGTTAATCGATGACAAAAATGCATAGATGTTCAGGGATCATATTTTGATTGATAGAAAACACTGTTCAAATTCATTAATTCAGTGGGGGGTGTCCTCGTGGTGTAATGGTTAAAGCGATGGACTGCGGAATCGTAGAAAGTGAGTTCGTACTCCAGTCACGCTAATACATTCACTTTCAGACAAATACCCTAGGGAAAGGTATGAACCCTCTTATCCTCCCAGCTATGGGCAGTACAACTAATGTTCTTCTAGGAGAATAGCTTTGGCATTAAATAACCTACAAAGGTAGATATGCCATTAAACAAAGAAACCAAACCAAACCATTAATTCAGGAATAAAAACTTATTCTAAAACTGGACATTATTTTTCAAACAACGTAATATTTATGATTTTAGAAAGAAAAACAAAAAATTGAAAGCGCTTAATGAAAATAGTTTCGATCGGTCCTTTGGTGTAATGAGGCATATTCTCATTAGCATCGCCAGTATCACGTCACGCACTATTGAACAAAACAAGATTTCGCAGTGCCGTTCAAATTCCGCTTTCTTTCTTCCCTCCTCTCAGATCATCATGAGGATATGCAAATGCAGAAAAAAAGGCAGTGGTTGGGGTGGAGGTATAAAGTAGAATTAAAAAGACTAATTTGAATTCAGAAAAAGAAAAAAAAAAGATTGGGGGAAAAATCCAGATAAACAAAGACGAAATAAAATGATTTTAAAATGTTGAAAAAGATGCTGAAGCGAGTTGATAATATTCAATGATGTTTTGGGAGATGCTTGAATGTTTTCATTTTGTTTAGTCTGATCATCCCACTCCCGAAATTATTAAAAAGGAATTTCTAATGCAGTGTTTGTGCTATGATGCATCAAGATGTAAGGGTTTTGAAAATGTAATGATAGAGAATCTCTCTCTCTCTTTCTCTGTATATGTATATATATTAAGAGTGGATAGCGTTGACATAGAGTCAAGATGCTTGGTAACTGTCAGTTTCTCGCTTCTGCGCTCATCAGATGAAGTGGTTTCAGGTGTAGTTGGTGTCTTTTTATATGTTGTATACTTGGTGATGGGAGGCTTATCTAGTTTGTGGGTCATTCTTATTGTAACTAATGCAGTTATATTGTAACTTGTTAATTTATCTTCTTTGCTGTATTTGGTTTACGGCTTTCCGATTTTATCATATTATTATTACTGCTGTTCTTATTAGCATTTTTTAACTACTGTCTCTGTATCTTCGCTATTTTGCCTTAAATATATACACTCTGTCAGTGATTTGAGTTCTCTTTATTCATCAATACAGCAAGCAATATATATATATATATTGATGTTACACTGAAACCCTCTGACAACTCTTACAGACCATTCCTTAAAACAGTCCAATATCCTTCCTATATTAATGTAAATTCTAATCACCCAAATTCTATAATTAAACAAGTCCCTCAAGCTCTTAATACGAGAATAAGTAGATTATAATCAAATAAGAAAATTTTCCATGAAAGTAGTAAAATGTATAGTGAAGCCCTCACGAATAGCGTATTCAAAGAAGAGTTTACTTATCTTGAGCAGAAAATGCCTAATAATAATAATAATGATAACAATAATAGATTGGATATGAATAAAGAAAATACGAATCGTAATGATGAGGTACATTGTTGTAAAAATAGAAAAAGGAAAATTATATGGTTCAACCCCACTTTTTGTAAACTTGTGAATATAGATATAGGAATTTTTTTTTTTAATGGATAGATAAACACTTTAACCAACATAATATTTTACATAAAATATTTAATCGGAAAAATTTAAAAATTAGTTGCTCTTGCACGAGACATTTCTTCAAAATAATTAACACTCATAATAATGAAATAATTAGGAAATATTGAGACCAAATGAATAATAATAATAATAATAATAATAATAATAATAATAATAATAATAATAATAATATTAACAACTGGGAGGGAATGACACAAAAACATACCAACAACCGGATGCCAAAGAAACCGAACGATTTTCGTCTAAAATATGGCAACCAAAAAAAATATAATGAAAAGGCTGAATGGATAAATAATATCACAAGAGAACTAGAATGACTTGAAGAAGGCCACAAAACGGAAATTAACATTGACTAACTCAAAATGACATTAAAAAATATCAAACTGGAAAACCCCTGGCCATGATAGAATACATGGTTTCTGGTACAAGAAATTCACCTCCATTCCCCGCAGACTAGTACTAGAAATGAACAGGTGGTTACAAGACGCAAAAATACCTGCCTGGATGACCAAAGGAAAGACCCCATTGATCCAAAAGGACCCAAGCAAAGGAACTGCTCCAAGCAAATACAGACTAATCACTTGCCTACCGATGATGTGGAAATAGTAACAGCACAAATAAAGGAAGAGATTTACTACTCGTTAACAAGCAGCGGATTGTTCTCTGACAAACAGAAAGGATGCCGCAAAGGATCCAGAGGCATAACAGAGTTACTTTACATAGATCAACATATCCTAAATGTGAGCAAGACCAGACGGAAAAATCAAGCTATAGCTTGTATTGACTACAAAAAGGCATATGATATGGTTCCTCAAAGCTAGATAATAAACTGCCTCAAAATGTATAAAATATCACAAGAAGTCATAAACTTTATCGAGAAGACCATAAAAACCTGGAGAGTGGGGTTGACAGCAGGAGGAAGAAGCTTAGCTGAAACAAAGATCCGAAGAGGTATTTTTCAAGGAGATGCATTATCACCCTTACTATTCATAACTGCCATGATGTCACTTAACCACATAGAGAAAAAATGCACTGCCGGATACAAACTTAGCAGATCGCAAGAAAAGATAAATCACCTAATGTACATGGATGACATCAATCAATTTTAAAAAAAGGAAAAAGAACTGGAAACTCTCGAACACACCGTTATGATATACAGTTGGGACATAGGAATGGAATTTGCCATAGAAAAATATTCCATGGTTGTCATGAAAAGCGACAAACGGCATATGAATGAGGGAATGGAACTACCAAATCAAGACAAGATTAGAATGCTCGCGGAAAACGAAACCTACAAATACTTGGGTATCTTGGAGGCTGACACCATCAAACAAGTGGAAATGAAAGACAAGATTAAAAAAGAATATCTCAGGAGAACTAGAAAACAACTCTCGTAGGAACCTCTTCAAAGGAATAAATACTTGGGCTGTGCCCCTCGTTAGATTTTCGAGACCCTTTCTCTAGTGGACTTGAGATCAACTTAAACAATTGGATTAATGACTATGCATAAGGCATTACATCCCAGAGACGACTTTGATAGACTATAAGTATCTAGAAGAGAGGGAAGAAGAGGACTTATCAGAATCAAAGACAGCGTTGATGCATCGATTCAACGATTCGAAGACTACGTAGGAAAACACGGAGGAAAACTAATTACCGCCATCAGAAATGATACTGACAACACAAAAGACGACAGAACGGCAATATCTAGGAAACAAAAATGTGAAGAAAAACAACTCTATGGGCGTTTTAAACGACTTATAAACAACACCTCAAACCAGAAAACCTGGACCTGGCCCAGAAAAGGAAACTTTAAGAGAGAAACAGAATCCCTCCAAATAGCAGCACAAAACAACGGCATAAGAACCAATCATATCAAAGCGAGAATAGATAAGACTCAACAAAATAGCATATGTAGGCTAAGCGGTGACAGAGATGAAACCATCAATCACATAATAAGCGAATGCAGCAAATTAGCACAGAAGGAGTATAAGACCAGACACGACTGGGTTAGCAAGGTGATCCACTGGGAGATGTGCAAGAAATTAAAATATGACCATCTAAACAAATGGTATATGCACAACCCAGCACCAGTCCTAGAAAATAACACACAGAAACTTCTATGAGATTTTGACATACACACGGATCACCTAATCTCGGCCAGAAGACCAGACCTAATAAAAATCAACAAAATAAATTGAGAATATACAAAATTGTCGACTTTGCTGTCGCGGCTGACCACAGAATAAAACTGAAAGAATGTGAAAAGAAGGATAAGTACCTCGACCTTGCTAGGGAATTGAAAAAAACTATGGAGCATGGTGACAATTATACCAATAGTGAGTGGTGCTTTTGGCACAGTAACTAAAGGATTATTAAAGGGCCTGGAAGACTTGGAAGTTTGCGGACGAGTGGAGACCATCCAAACTACAGCATTGTTGAGAATGGCCAGAATACAGTGAAGAGTCCTCGAGACTTGAGTAGACTTGTTGTTACTCAAACACTTCGGTGTTGCGATACACGCGAGTTGCTTTCAGCTAGTATTGAAACTGGTTGACTTTACGTCAGTCGGATCAGTCAGTGATCTTCAACTGAAACATATTTCGTTAAAAAGAGGCATATACCAGGGGTGCTCGCTTTCATCTCTACCAATCGTAATAGCAACGATGGCACTCAACTACACACTAAGTAAATTCGCGGATTGGGGCAATAAAAAAAGGATTGATCCTTTTATTTATATGGATGATAAAAAGAATACCGAGAAGAGTCCTGGAGGCTTGAGGAGACTTGTTGTCACTCGAACTCCAGTGAAAAACCATCAGTTAACGCTGATGTAAAAAACTCTAAAGGAGTAAATAATAATAATAATAATAATAATAATAATAATAATACAAGTAGAGAAAACGATTGCAATTGTAAAATTAAAATTAAATGTCCTATGAAAGGTTAATGCAATTTAAAATATGTAATATACAGAGGGATTATATCAACAAGAGAAAACATTACAAATAAAAAAAACTTTATAGGAATTTCATCTGTGAAATGGAAATAAAGGCTTAATAACGACATGCATTTGCTTTCTCATGGAGGCTTTGAAAATCAAACAGCCTTATCCAAACATTTTTGGAAATAAAAAATAAGAGTTTAACCACAGAAATTCAATGGAGTATATAAAAAGGTCTAATACTCCGAGCTGCTTTGATGGTAGATGTAGTTTGTGTCAAGAAGAAAAGATACAAATTATGTTGTATCCTGATCCTGGTGACCTATTAAATCAGAGATGTGATTTAAAAGTTAGATCTAGGCATAGAAATAAATTTGAACAATAGTAAAAAATTTGAATAGATACTCAAAGTTAATAGTTAACTATAATTTATTAAATTGGTATAAATATTTTAACATGGTTAAAGAAATCTTATTATTAACTGCAGGGGTTTCGGTACCTTTCAAAAGAAAAAAAGTGATGACATACAAGAATTGAAATTGATAATGGTTGAAATGTGGATATGTATCACTGGAATTGCTAAAATGTTAATTTTATTGGTTTTGGGTAAAGGCTATACAGAGCTGATAAGGATTTCGTTTCTCCTCTCCTTCCCTTTTTTGACTATCCCTCATCCTCTTTCCTTCTTTTGACTATCCCTCCTATCTGGTTGTATTGTATTTAATTTTCCTATTGGATCTGATGAAGTCCTGTTAAAAACTATTTTTGAGTCTTTGATTCATATCAATACTCTTTACAGGATGGAAATAAATTTATTATCCTAATGTGACCGAATTTTGGTTTTCCTTGAAATAATATATATATATATATATATAATTAGGCGGGCAAAGTCGAGGGCGACCCAAAGGCCTCCATTTTAATGGCTACAACTCCGAAGTATAAGTGAAACCACTCCTTCTTTCCATGGATTTATCCACATTACCCTTGATACATACCTAATAATGTTGTGTGTTAAGCAAAGAGGTATCAAGAACCATTTCTGAGTCTTTAGTATGACTCGACCTGGGATTGAACCTCGGCCTCCCGAGCCATTGGCGAACTCTCTACTCATTTGACCAATGGGCCGGTATATGTATAACCTAAAATATATGAATGTCTACTCACTCCTCTGAGGCAGTCTCATAACTGCCAGTTTCATATAACTCCAAAAATGCAATCAATAAATGAGGATTGGCTTATTGGGTAGAGTGTTCGCCAATGAGCCAGGAGTCCAGGGTTTAATCCCAGGTCAGGTCATACAAAAGACTTTAAAAATGGTACTTGCTACTCAGCATTATAAGGTGCATATCAAGGGTAAAGTGGAGCTATCCAGGGAATGGAGTAGCGCCCGCCTCTACACCTCAGTGTAGAAGCTATTAAAAAGGGAGCCTTCGGGTCACTCTCGACTACGGCCACCAACTTTACTACTTATATATTTTTTCAGAAAAACGTAAAATTATATAAAAAAAAAAAAGTCCGTTACTTTAGGTCTCAGAGGGTGTGCACAATCATCAGACGAACTTCTAGTTGCTATACTTTGATATTTCCGGTCTGCTGCCGTTACATCGAGAAAATTTTCTTACTTTTTCTATGACTTGCATTTATCTTATTATTATTATTATTATTATTATTACTTATATATATTTACATAAATATGCATATGACTGTTTGTCTATCTCGCTCACTTTAATTCTCTCCCGCTCAGTCTGTCTATAAATACATACATGTTTATATATATATATATATATATATATATATATATATATACTCGTATGCCCAAATATGTATAGTACTCTGTTTATTTTTTATCCACCTCCCCATCATTAGTTATTAGCCTCACTCCAACTCGATGCTACCATGAAAATATTAAACTGACACAGCGTTTTCTCTCCCTTAAAAGTTGTTTTAACTAAAAGGAGATAAAGTAAGTCCCATTACCTGAGACACGTCCCTCCCCCCCAAAAGAAATCATAATGGAACTAACATATTTTTGACATAGCCCACCAGTACGCATAGCTTCCCACCCGCTTTAAAGCAATGACCTTTTGTGGAAACCTTCCTTAGCAGGGAAACCCAACAAATAACTTAATCTCTATCCATTCAAATCTTGAATGTATAAGAGAATTTCCACTTTCAAAGGAAAATAAAACATATGAAAGGACGATGCCGATTTTGACCTGGTTGCAATGAATAGCAGTTATTATGATTGAATTCTTACTGTTTTCGGTTGTCTTCTTATACAATAACATTCATACAAGTGCACCGAGTCTACATGTTTGATTTTGTGGGAATTAAAACGTATATTCTGGGTGTTGCCAATTTATTTTCTGTCAGTGTACATCTTGGAGCCCCAACTTATCCTTGGAATCTTTAAAGTCATCATATTGCAGTCTTTTCTCTTGAAAATTTATTTCCCGAGATAAAGATTGAACATGTTTCAATTGACGTTAATTAGAATATCTGAGATATCTAAATGACATTACGAAGGTTCGATAATTTTGAAAATGAAAATAATTATCTATTTAATACATCTTATTGTTTGTTTATTAGCTTCTTGTTGGATTTAAATGTTTTAAATTGAAATTTAGATTTTCTTTTTTAAAACACATTTCCTAAACTTAGTAAAAGGTTTAAAGATACAAGTATAAAAAGGGCAGTGAAAGTTGAAAAAGCAAGTTGGTCTTAAGGCTTGCTTTTTAAATACATCTGTAAAACAGGCTATTCGAATATTATTCATTAAGAACAGATTATTTGGCACAATGCCTTACTACTGGGGCAACCAGTGAGCACAGAATTCACTTCACTTGAGAATTAATCTATATACTGAGCTTTTCAAATATTGTCCTTAATTGTAACTGTTTTGTTTAATTTCTTTTTTTTTTTTTACTAAAGTTGATACGGTGCAAGGATCAGTTTTAGGTAACCAGGGGGGACAGAAACCGATACACAATGTAGTGAAGCTAACAATAGTTGTCTTTCCTTGTATCAGTTACCTCTATATATTAAAAGAATCATCACCTTACCTTGCCACAGTTAGGTTATAGGTTAGGTTATACTTTTAAAGAGTTTTAAGTCAAGCTAATACCTCGTTTGCCTTTTTATTAGACTAAATTCTCTAGAAACCTAAAAAATTATAATATCCACAGCAGTCCAATGCTATTCCTTCTAATTCGACGGAATGCAATCCCCTATTCTTAGAATGAAAAATGTGGACGAGGGAGTTACGCTCCAGTTGGTATCGAAGATTAAACATTCTGTCCTGTATCTCCTGACTGAATTGTAGCCTCTTCTGACACAGGTTGATGGGCTGCTAGTCCTTCTCCATGATCAATGTTCTGTCATATATATATATATATATATATATATATACATATATATATATGTGTGTGTGTGTGTGTGTGTGTGTGTGTAGCGGATAAATATGTAAATGATCGAATAAAACACCGTTCTATAAATTAATTTTCTTTTCTTTAAATTGAATGAGAAGTTTATTGCAAAACAGAAGTTGCAAAATCTTTTCTAGTAAGAGCGTGAATATTTTAAGAGCAAAAGTAAAATTCGTGTGTAAAATGTGGTGGTTTGCTGTAGACTAACTCTAGTATATATTTTGTGCGTAAAAAGTCTATGCATCAGGTTATCACTATGTAAGAGAGAAAGTATATTTAAACGCTAAAATCTGGGCGGCTACCGCAAGAATTTTCATCAAAAGATTGTATGAGCTGTACAAATAACTTATGTAAACTATATATTTATTCAATTTTGAGTAATTAAGGAATGTTGAAATTGAATGCAAACTTGAAGGAACAGAATGTTAGATTTTATACCAAAGAAATAAGTTGAAAGTTTGAGTTAGTTGCAGGATAAATTTATAAACCTACTAATGGTATATTTATTTTATCTCTTATTCATAAGATATTAGGTGAAAAAGTTGATGATTTATCTATGACTCTAATTAGCTAAGAAATGTACTTTAAACCGTCGAGGAGGGAAAAGATTTCTTTAATTGTTGTGGGGTTAGATCCTTCAAATTTTTGACGGCAAGTCAAATACTGTGTCGGTGAATCTCATATAAATTTTAAAACGATCGGGTAAGCGCCGATTGGTTAATAAATTCAAAAATACAGATACAAAATTAATAACTTATCGAGTATATTTTTGGAAAAAAATTACAACTTTTTAAAGTATAGAATTCAGTTGATTTTTCCATATATATATATATATATATATATATATATATATATATATATATATATATATACCTAAGGTAAGAGAGATTCATCTGTGAATCATCTTGGAGGTTCTGCAAATTGAGAATGAGAATTCTGCCATAGTCACCTGTTACGAAAAGTTGCATTTATTAAACATACCAAATCAAAAAGCAACTTAATACATTGATAAACTTTAAGACTTTCGTTACAACATCGTCCTCATGGTAATATATGTGTTATTTGTGGTAAAGTGGGTTAATAAATTCCTAAATTAAAGAGATACGCGAAGATTCATAAAAATAATATTCTACAGGTGGATCATATTTACCAGCAGTTCGGCGTAAAGTCACCTGGGAGCTTTTAAACGGGAATTAGCTATTAATCAAGATGTCTGAGTTGGATTTTTGGTGTCAAAGACGAATATCATCTGTTAAAATGTGACTTTCATTTTATATATGTGTATATCATCAACTTGCTTTGTAAAACTACGTCTGACCTATCTCAAAAGTCCGAGAGAATTTTTTACCGATCAAATTCTAGCGCAGGTTCTTGTGTGGCACAGTTGCCGTGATAGATAATTGTTTTATTGCCTCATTTGGTTGGGCCATGGGTATTTCAGTCGGCTGTTGGGTTGGCTGAAGTCTTTGAGCGGAGATCTAAATCAAATTGGAAAGTTTAAGCGAGTATATAACAATCAACACAGGAAGGCCAAAATGTAAACAAAATGGATTCATATCTTGTCTGTGACAAGTTTGATTAGAGAAATAAAAACAATGAATTTTGGACACGTGAAAGATGACGCAATTATTCAGCAAGATGACATCACCCCCAAAGATATCTTGAATTTAAATATATAAAAATTAGCGAATTTTGAAAAAGTAGTCTGTTAACCAGTCGGTCAGTTAGGAGTTAGAAGTTTTCATTCAGAGAGTTCTGTCGGGTGGGGGGTGGGGGAGCTGTCTCTTTGTTTATTTGTCGCTGCCTCCCACCTGACAGGACTTGACACATGGTCAAAAGCCCGAAGGCCGATTAAAGTGGGGATAAAGGGGAGGAGAAGGTCGGGAACGAGCCGAGACTCGAACCCTGCTGGTCTATGCTGCTCATCGGCTCACTTGGTGCAATGTGAGCCTGATGAGGCAAGCAGTTTCACGAACCCAAATCTGGGTCCGGGCACGTATGCTGGGTTATGGCTTGAACTAGACACCAAGGTCTAGTGCCATATATAGGTTTCGAGAAAGTCCGCGGGGACCTCTTGGGGGAGATGTCTCTTTGTGTCTGTTCATAGACCCTTACAGATCCTCTCTCTCTCTCTCTCTCTCTCTCTCTCGTGCAACTGTATGCTGTCTGAACATTGAACAATAAATGATTGTTATTTGTTTACGGAGAGTTCTTGTTTTTGAGTGTCCTACAACCAGGCAACTTTATTCCAATGGATCTCACTGACCGTCAGAAGAAGTTCCAGATGGATTGTGTCATTCCTTGTCTGGGGATATTTCAGAGTGGGCACAGACAGGATTGATAAACGAACTATCCAAAAATGTGATACTATAGTATCACACTTATTTATGTACGAGGGGTATACGATAAGTTTACAGAGATTTTTCGTATGGGCATTAAAAATTGTCGTAGACTCTTGAGAATTCAGTATTGTATTATTATACATCTTATAATGACCAATTTTTATGATTACATGTTCAAATGAACAGCTACAGCAGGAAGTGGAATACACCCCACTAAAACCTGATTGTCACAGCCGGTGAATTTAAAAAAATGCATTCTGACACTTTAGAAGAACGATCTGCAATAAAATTCTGTTTTAAACTTGGAAAAAATGCCACAGAGACGTATGGAATGCTTCAGATTGCTTTTGGAGCATCTTCCATGAATTGAGCATAAGTTTTTGAGTGGCATAAGAGATTCAAGGAAGGGAGGGAGTCTGTGAGGGATTTTGAGAAGTGTGGGAGGAGTAAGGAAGTCAGTACATTAGAGTTGATCGGCCAAAGGGTTAGGGTTAGTGTTACTATGTTGAGGTTTTAAGGGAGTTCAGGAAGAGATTCCGTCAGAAGAGGCCAGCACTCTTCAAATCGGGCCAGTGGCTTTTCCACCAGGACAATACACCAGTCCAAAAGTCCATCCTTGTCACAGACTATTTGACCAAGATGGCCATCAAGATAGTTCGTCAGCCTCCCTATAGTCCAGACTTTTCCCCCGTGACTTTTCGTTATTCCCTAAGCTAAGAGGTTGTCATTATGAGACAATTGAGGAGATGAAAGAGGCTGTGACGAAGGTCATTGACACGCTCACACAAGAGGACTTCCATGGGTCCTTCCAGAAGTTGTTGGAACGGTTCAACAAGTGCATTGTAGCTGGAGGAGATTACTTCGAAAGGGACTAGAGTTTCATGTGTGTACTATCAATAAAAGTGCCCATACGAAAAAAGCCTGGAAACTTATCGTATGCACCTCGTATATATCATTTATCAGTATGATAAAGTTCCCAGTGAATGTTCTCTCCCACCCAGTCATGCTTACTTCTGTATTCCTTGAGTGCTATATTCCCTTTTTTATGTGATTAATTGTGTCTGTCAAAACATAGACAATACTTTTGGCTTTTCTGCTTTTAATCGAGTTTATTTTTGACATAATTTGTTATTATAGCATCATCTTATGCGGTTTGTATCAGAGATTCATCTTTGAAATTTCCCCTTCATATCAATGTTCATTTAATTTTCCATGTTTATTGTTTAAAGTTTCCATATATTTGGTTTTATAGCCCAATTTTAGTTTACTTGATTTTATTCTTGTATTCTTGCTTGGCCTTAAATTATATGTATTTTTGTCGATTTTCCTGACTGCTGCAATTAATTTCTATTGGCTCTTCTTAGATGTTTTTCGAGTTCTTGAATTGCTGAAGTCTTGCAGTGTTCTATGCTGGTAATTTTTCTTTCTCTTTCTTTTTCCTTTCTTTGTCAGTCTCTGTCAACTTTCATGAATAAGGCTTTGTGCATTGTCATCAATATCCTTTCCTATGGTTCATATTTATGAACTCTTGTCTTGTTTAGATTAAGAAGTGTTCAGAGCATTTTACAAAAGTGACTGCCCAGTTATTCATTACTCTGATTAGGTTTCTGCTACAGAGATTGGTTTTAAGAAGTTTTGTTCTTCTGATATACACCTAACTTTTAGCTTCTTCTCTGCTTGCTTTTTTTTTATATCAGTTTTTAATATCTCAAGACTTTTGTAGGTTTCTGTTTCCTGAAGTATTTTGATTCTTTCCAGATTGTATACTTTTATTCTTACTATTGTTCTTTTCTCATAAGCTTTGCACATTTTTCAATAATGGAAACGTTTTTATTATCTCGTTCAAAAATGTCCCACAGGCATATGCTAATATCGACCTCATTAAACGATAAACAGCAGTATCTTTTGTAGTGTCTTAGTACCAGACGTGTGACAACCCATCCGCAGTCCTTTGATAATATATAGTTGAGATGAAGACCGATGGTATGTTTCTTTCTTTCTTTCTTTCTTTCTTTCTTTCTTTGCAGCTTTAAAAGAGCTAGGTTAGACAACAAGTTGATATATTTGATATAGTTGTGATGAAGACTGATTCTTTCTTTCTTTCTTTCTTTCTTTCTTTCTTTCTTTCTTTCTCTGCGGCTCTAAGGGAGCTAGGTTAGACAACAAGTTGATATATTTGATATAGTTGAGATGAAGACTGATGGTTTCTTTCTTTCTTTCTTTCTTTCTTTCTTTCTTTCTTTCTTTGCAGCTTTAAAAGAGCTAGGTTAGACAACAAGTTGATATATTTGATATAGTTGTGATGAAGACTGATTCTTTCTTTCTTTCTTTCTTTCTTTCTCTGCGGCTCTAAGGGAGCTAGGTTAGACAACAAGTTGATATATTTGATATAGTTGTGATGAAGACTGATTCTTTCTTTCTTTCTTTCTTTCTTTCTTTCTTTCTCTGCGGCTCTAAGGGAGCTAGGTTAGACAACAAGTTGATATATTTGATATAGTTGTGATGAAGACTGATTCTTTCTTTCTTTCTTTCTTTCTTTCTTTCTTTCTTTCTCTGCGGCTCTAAGGGAGCTAGGTTAGACAACAAGTTGATATATTTGAAATAGTTGAGATGAAGACTGATGGTTTCTTTCTTTCTTTCTTTCTTTCTTTCTTTCTTTCTTTCTCTGCAGCTCTAAGGGAGCTAGGTTAGACAACAAGTTGATATATTTGAAATAGTTGAGATGAAGACTGATGGTTTCTTTCTTTCTTTCTTTCTTTCTTTCTTTCTCTGCAGCTCTAAGGGAGCTAGGTTAGACAACAAGTTGATATATTTGAAATAGTTGAGATGAAGACTGATGGTTTCTTTCTTTCTTTCTTTCTTTCTTTCTTTCTTTCTTTCTTTCTTTCTTTCTTTCTCTGCAGCTCTAAGGGAGCTAGGTTAGACAACAAGTTGATATATTTGAAATAGTTGAGATGAAGACTGATGGTTTCTTTCTTTCTTTCTTTCTTTCTTTCTTTCTTTCTTTGCAGATTTAAGAGAGCTAGGTTAGAAAACAAGTGTCATTTCAAAATTCTGAAATTTCTGAAGATTAATATCCAGCTTCAAGTTGGAGTGAAATTCATGTTATTTTCTAACTGAAAGTATTTTAATTATATTGCTTTACTAAACATCACGCTATGATGAACTATTTTTGCCTGTTAATAGTTACATGCGTACATCTATGAAAACATAATGGCAATTTTCGTAATCTCTCTCTCTCTCTAAATATATATATATATATATATATATATATATTAAAATTTGAATAGAGGAATTGATGTTATATTTATTGAATTACCAATTGGTTCGATCTCCTGTGGTGAAGATCATGATATAAACTGCTGATGAGACCCAATAAGGTCGAAATAGCTGTTCAATATTCCGTATGTCGCATGTAGGTGCTTGCCGAATTTTCTAGTCATGGTAATACAATAAATATAACATCAATTCCTCCATTCAAATTTAAAAATATAATTCTATTTCCAGCCCATGAGGTTTAACGTTATGTTTATTCATAACACCGACTTGGGAAGACGTAGCCCCAGAGGTGACCATGTCCCCTGTAAAGAGCACGTACCTTCAAGACACGTTTGGTTAAGTGGTCGTGCATTTCACCATGACTAGTTAATTTGGCATCGCTTATGCGTGATGTGGACCGGTGACCCCGTGGTAGAGTTTCGGCTTCTGCATTCTGTGGTTGTTGGTTCGATCTCTAGTGGTGGAGATGCACTGCTGATGAGACCCAATAAGGTCGAAATAGCTGTTCAGTGTTCCGTATGTTACATGTAGATATTTGCCAAATTTTCTAGCTATGGTAATTCAGTATATATATATATATATACTGGATTACCATAACTAGAAAATTATATATATATATATATATATATATATATATATACCATAACTAGAAAATTATATATATATATATATATATATGTTGAATTACCATAACTAGAAAATTATGTATAATTATGAAATTGATAAGGATAACACAAGAGACCAAATAAATAAAGACACTGGCAATTTCGCTTGTAAACTGCATATTAACGATAGGTTAGGAAAATTCCAAAAGAAAGATGCTTACATTCTATTTAAGGACCATAAACCAAATTTTATAAATAAATTGCATACTAGATTAATTAATCCCTCTAAAACCGAGTTAGGTAAAATTTCTAAAAATATAATTCAAAATATTGTTACGAATGTGAGAGAGGCTAGTCATAGTAATCTTTGGGGAAACTCTTTAGACACCATTGAATGGTTCAGGGGGATAAAAAACAAAAGTAAACCTAGCTTTATACAATTTGACATCATTGACTTTTATCCGTCCATATCTAAAAAATCCTAATAGATAGTATCAACTATGCAAAAGAATATATAGATATAACTAAGGAACAATTTGATATAATATAAGCGTGTAGAAAGACTGTCTTAGAACATAATGAAACCACATGGATAAAAAGTGGACCTATGAATTTTGACGTACCCATGGGGGGATATGACTCTCCCAAATAGCAGACCTTGTGGGTATTTATATATTGAATGTGCTAAATCGAATTATCAATTCAGATTATGTAGGTTTGTACCGAGATTATGGGTTAATGTATATTCCGAATAGTAATGGGCCAAATAGCTCTAGTATACAAAAGAAAATTATTAGAGCCTTTAAACTCTTAGGTTTTAAAATAGAAATATCATCAAACAATAAGATAGTCAATTTCTTGGATGTGACCCTAGACCTTTCTAACAACATCTATAAACCTTTTATAAAAATTGATCAGTTCCCTTCATACATTAACATAAATTCAAACCATCCTAAAGCTATAATTAAACAGGTTCCAAAAGCTGTAAATCTATCAGTAAATGAAGAAATATTCCGAAAAAGTTGTAAAATGTATATTGATGCACTAAAAAGTAGCGGGCATAAAGAAAATTTTACCCATAAAGAAGATAAGGTGCCTAACAGTAATAATAATAATGAAATAAATAAGGAAAATAAACGTAAAAATAGAAAAAGGAAAATAATATGGTTCAACCCCCCGTTCTGTAGGCTAACTAAAATAGATATTGGAAAATATTTTTTGAAACTAGTAGATAAACATTTTAAACACGGAAATAAACTGCAAAAAATATTTAACAGAAAAACGTTAAAAATAAGTTACTCTTGCACGAAAAATATTTTTCAAATAATTGATAGCCATAATAAAAATATAACTAAAGATTTTCAGGATCAAATAAATAATAGAAATAATAAAAACAATAATAATAATAATAATAATAATAATAATGGTATAAAAAAAGAATGTAATTGTAAACCCCGAGAAATTTGTCCCATGAATGGACGATGCAATTTAAATAACGTAATATATCAAGCTATAATTTACCCTAAAGAGAATATCACAGATAAGAAAACTTATATCGGCCTAGCATCCACTAAATGGAAAGAGAGATTTTTCAATCATAAATTTACCTTCTCCCACGAACACCTAAAAACCACACGGCACTATCAAAAAATTTCTGGTTTTTAAAAAACAAAGGTTTAACCCCTGAGATTGAATGGTCTATTTTGAGAAAATCAAATACTCCAAATAGTTTTAACGGTAGATGCAATTTATACCTAGAAGAGAAAATTTATATTTTAAAATATAAGTGGCCCGATAAGTTATTAAATAAGAGAAGCGAATTGATAGCTAGATGTAGACATAAAACTAAATTTAAACTATAAAAATTTAAAAACATAGAAATAAATAGTGAAACCAGGAAAAAAAAAAAAAACGCATCCAACATATGCACTAAAAAATAGGTATCGAAATTGATATAAGCATTAATATTTCTCTTAAAAGTTAATTATCGAATTTAACACGAAAAGAAAATAAACTAAACGAATAAATAAAAAAGTTAAATTACCGTAATAATTATAACTGACAGAAGAAATTTGAAAAATTAAAATAAAACGGAAATTCAATAAAACGAAGAGGTAACTCCTAAATCTCGTCCCCCTACACCCCACGTGTTTATTCTGGTTTAAATTTAAATTTAAATTTAATTAATTATCCATTGGGTCTGAAGAAGTCCTGTATTAATTTTTTCTTCATGTTTTTGGTTCACACCAGAAACTGAAAATACGGGATCGAAATAGATTTATAATCATGAATTAACCGGTCTTTGGTTTTTTTCTTAAAGAAGATATATATATATATATATATATATATATATATATATATATAACAACCCACAGGCAATAGACTCATAAAGTGGCAAGCTTCGGAAATTTGTTCACATACCTCGCTTGAAGAACATGTACTGTAAACGATATCAACATAAAAATCAGACTGCTATAGAAAGGTTAACGATCATAGCAAAATTTGATCTCTATGATAAAATAAAGTAGGAAATCATCCAAGCTGTAGCCGTGTCAGTACTAATGTATGGTTGGACTCTAACAAATTACTTAGCGAAAAAGCCTGATGTAAACTACACAAGGATGCAGCTTGCTGTTTTAAACAAATCTTGGAAGCAGCACCTCTCAAAACAGAATCTGTGCAGCAATTCAATTCTTATCTCACCAACCAGGTAATACAAACAAGCATGCTGCCTTGGGGACATTCTAAGAGCGATAGCCAATAGGGGTGGATTGCGAAAGAGTTTCAAGGGAATCCATGCTGGTAACATGCTTTGATGATTATGATGATGATGATGATGCATAATAACGTTATAAAATTAATAAATCTCGATCTAAACGGTATCTATTGGGTAATAAATATATGTTTTTTAGTGAAAAATCCTTTACTGCAAATTACAAGAAACTGAACAAATTTACTGTGCAATGCCGCAGTGAGAAGTCACTTTATGGGATGACACATTGGAACAATAATTCAGGGTGAAAATATTTTCCAGGTTTGCAAACCTCAGACTATCTCGTCTACAGCTCCAGCAAATTCAAGATGGCGCGACTGTAATGAATTCAATGAATTAAAAGTCGACATTCATTTTAGCGGTAAGGTGAAGCAATGTTAGATAGACCAAGTTTGTTTGCGTGTTTTCTTTTAAGGAAAGAAGGAAAAGAAAACAGGAAAAAATGAAAGAAAAAAATGACGATAAAAGGCTGGTAAACAAAGAAAAGACAGGTATCAGCGTTAAAAAGAAAAATGAAAAAAGGATGATTGAACATGGTTGGACGAAAGAAAGAAAGTTAGAAAAAAAAAGATAGAAAGAATATGATGATTTTAAATAGAAAGAAAGAAAGAAAGAAAAAAAGAAAGAAAAAAAGAATATGATAATTTTAAATGTACAGAAAGAAAATAAGAAAGAAAGAATATGATAATTTTAAATGTACAGAAAGAAAGAAAGAAAGAAAGAAAGGAAGAAAGAAAGGAAGGAAGAAAAAATATAATTTTAAATGTGAAGAAAGAAAAAAAGAAAAAAGAAAGAAAAAATATAATTCTGAATGTGAAGAAAGAAAGAAAGAAAGAAATTATTGCTTGGAGAAAGAAAGAGAAAAATAAAATAATTTTTTTTTCGAAAAATTAATAACTTGTGGATGAAAAAAAAGAACAAAGAACTAAGCTTATTTTGATTTTATCGCATGTCAACCTTTGAAGGTTATTTAATTCTAAACATTATTTATACATATACATTAAATATATTTGTTAACGCATTTTGTTGATAACATTTTAAATGAGCCTGTGCTCATTTGTTTGCACACAGTTAAATGGTTTCAAGTATTGCTATGTAACACTAACAATTTAACACCAGTAATTTGTCTTTTTCACATTTAAGTAGTTATACATGATATATAAGATATTAATTTGTCTGTACCTTCACTATTAAATGAGTTAGAACTAATTTGTTTGCACACTAGAATTACTGTTAAATGGTTTCAGTTATTGCTAGTACTTACTATTCTATTCAATATTAATCCTTTATTTTCAAACAGAGAAGCAGTAGTTTACAAAGCTTTTTGCTTAGATATAGCAAAAGGCAAAATGAATGAGGCACCCAGTGAGACTCGGACTCGTGTAGGTTTGCTAGTTTAGCTTGCTAACCATTACACCAATAGAGGCGCTCTATGCAGACAGTGAAGTATTGCTATTAAACACTAATTATTCTATTCAATATCAATCATTTGTTTGCACACAGTTAAATGGTTCCGAATATTGTCATGTATCACTAACAATTTAATGAAACGTCAATCATTTGTTTACACACAGTTAAATGATCAAACAGTTTAATTTCAAACAATTCAATTTACCATAAATCATTTGTGTGCACTCATTTTATATGTCGAACAGTTTTATTTGACTTATAGATAGGACTCTATTAGGAGCTACCAGTCCAGGCCAGGGACCTGGGAGCGATGACAATGAAGGGGTAATCCGCATTCCCCAAAGTGCATTACTGGAGTTTCATCATCAGATTGCTTTTTGTTATATCCAGGACACTCGTTGGGGGAATCTAATACTCCTACAGAGATACAGTCGGTACAGCCCTCTCAACCGAACCGACTTGGCTAAATTAAGGAGAGGGAAGAAGATATATATTTTTGGCAAATAGGTTACGCTTTAAATCAATTTTCTGACATTAATTACGTCGCAGGATTTTGAAACAAAACCCTACTAATGGTTTAATATAAAAACTGGAAAGAATAACGTCAACAAATAATTCAACTTACAAAATCATCCTCTGAATACCTTGTTGTTTCATATATATATATATATATATATATATATATATATATATATATGATCAATTTCGGAATTTCCAAAAATTGTATTAGACCTAAAGAAGTTGTGAATGTTTGCTGCAGGTTGGATTTCCGGCGGTTCATTCTCCTAGAGTGATTGCACTGACAAAATCTAAATAAATGTTGTTTTTCCTGATAACTGGGGGTAGGGAAGATTGGGATTCATGCCTTTTTTTTCGAAATTCATTAACTCAAAAGGAAATATAAATGGCCAAATTCGAAGCTTGATTGCCAATTCCATTTTCTCCGATGATAATTGCCTCACTTCTACGCTCACTTACGCTCTCTCTCTCTCTCTCTATATATATATATATATATACACACACACACACACACACACACACACACACACACACACACACACACACATATATCTATATATATATATATTTCCACTCTCACTTACTCTCTTTCTCTCTCTCCACACACACACACACACATACAGACTCATATATATATATATATACACACACACAAATACACACAAACGCATATATATATATATATATATATATATATATTTCTATCCTTTCTGTGAATACAGTGTGAGTTTTGATTCACAATGAGATTACATTCGTTTACATCATGCAAGTATAATTTGCTTTAATGAATATTTGTGTGGGAGGAGAGTCTGTTTCTACTTTGTTTGTGTCTTGGCAGAGTTGGAAATGAATGTAAGCCAACTGCCGATCTGTCACGAACAAATCTGGCTGTTCCATCGGACAATTTGGGCCGAGTTACGAATGAGAAATGCTTTAAGTAACCTTTTAGATCATAAAAATAACGACATGGCTTTGGGTAGTTTAGCAATAAATTCATATGTATCTATTTGCCGGTGGGACCTGGTGTATATTTGCATATTATTGAGTGAAGACCAATGATTGCTATTAATATTTTACTCCATGTGAGTTTTGGTGGTCTTTCATTGGAGTCTGAGTGACAGCAAATCTGGTCTACAGGACCCTACTCAGTATTCTAGCTGTTCTTAACAATGCTCTAGTTTGGATGATCACAATTCTTCCTCTTATTTCCAATTCTTTAAGTCCCCTTTCCAAACTTTTAGGGGAACGTTCCAATTTGTGTCACTGTCAAAATCATGTTCCACAGTTTTTAGTTCTCTGTTGCCCAGCTGGATCTCTGTCAAGGGGAAAGACTTAACCAACGAGTATGCTGGATATAACACAAAAACATCTTGGCCCAGTCTGCTGGGGCTGTAGAATACACCGACGTACCTTTGCAGAAGAGTAAGACTCACCCAAAGTTAAATGATCAAACAGTTCTATTTCAAACAATTCAGTTTAGCATAAGTACTCAGGATTTTATTAACACACAATTAAATGTAAAAAGGTTCTATTTTAAGCAATTCAATTTAGCATAATTACACAGTTTAAATGTCGAACAGTTCTATTTGACCCATAGTTTTGGTTCATTAACACAACGTATGGTCTTCTGATCGGAAGAAGGTGATCTGTTTATATTTGAAAAAGGCTGAGATATTAATGCATCTCATTTTCTGGAACAGAGTCAAGTTTTTGAATGTACCATATGGTTGTTTGCTCTTTTGTACAATTCCCCCCTGGATTGCCTTGCCCACCTAGTCGCACCGAGTCTTATGCTTCTTTTGTGACAGCTTGCGGCATTCACTTAGTATGTGATTATAGTTTTATCGTTATTTCCACATAACCTAAACTTACTATTACCGATTTTCTCGACTTTCTATGATTGGCCCTTATGGCGTTGTTGGGAACTGCAATAACAAAAAATCAAGTTTCTCTTTTTACATTTCCATGTCCATTTCTTCTCATATGCTGCATCACCAGTTTGCCGCTAGAAATATCTATACAGTTGTTTTTATTCTCATTTCTGTTCCCTCGTTTTCGTTCCTTTTTTTTATCTGTACTTATGTTGCTAATGCTTTTATTAGCTGTTGTATCGTTGGTTCAGTAAAGGTATTCCACAGGTACAAGCCGAAGAGTTGGCAAGTCTATCAAAGAGCGATTAACGCTTTTTCCCTGAAGTAGTCAGACACCGTCCATTTATATCTTTACCGGTGTCATACTAAAAAGAGTCACTGAGTGTATAGTTCCGGTATAACATTAACCTTTCTTTATGTAGCTAATGCTTTTCTCTATGTTGCCAATGTTTTTCTTTACGTTGCTAACGCTTTTTATTAACCTTTCTTTATGTTGTTAATGTTTTTTATGTTGTCAGTGTTTTTCTTTATGTTGCTAATGCTTCAATTAACCCTTCTTTATGTTGCCAATGTTTTTCTTCATGTTGCTAATGCTTTTAATAACCCTTCTTCATGTTGCTAATGTTTTTCTTTATGCTGCTATTGTTATTCTTCTTTATGTTGCTAATGTCTTTCTTTATATTGCTAAAGTTTTTCTTTGAGTTTCTAAAGCTTTTATTAACCTTTCTTTATGTTGCTAATGTTTTACTTTATGTTGCTAATGTTTTTTATTCATATTTCTTTACTCTTTTTAATGTGCTAAACAATCTTCTGTCTATAACATCTCTCACATATAATTCCTTAGCCATAGTCATCAAGTTTCTTGTCCTTTGGTCAATTTTTCTGAGTTTCTACCTTGGTCATTCAAGGAATGATCCCGTGTATCTTACAAGTGGAACTGGTCAGGTGTTTATATCTTTGATGATATTTCTGCTGCAGAGTTTGGTTTTGAGAAGCTTTCTTGCTATTCTGAGGTACTTATCTCCTATTTTCTCTTTAATCACCAATTGTTTGACATTGTCTGCTTCCAATATACCAAAGTACTTGTAGTTTTCCTTTTCTCCAAGAGTTCTAACGGTTTTCTGAATTGGTATTTTTATTCCTTCCGGTGATTCGTTTTTCCTACGTTTCATAATGAGCCTGGCACATTTCTCTTTTCTAAATTCGATTTCAAAATCCTAGCTGTATATTCTTATTGTTTATATTAAAGTCTCCAGTTCTTTTTCACTTAAAAAAAATATCTTTTTATCATCCATATAAATAAAAGGATCAATCCTTCTCATGATTTTGTAATTTTATTGCCCCAATCCGCGAATTAACTTAGTACGTAGTTGAGTGCCATCATTGCTATAACGATTAGTAGAGGTGAAAGCGAGCACTCCTGGAATATGCCTCTTTTTAACGAAATATGTTTCAGTTGAAGATCACTGACTGATCCGACTGACGTAAAGTCAACCGGGTTTCGATACTAGCTGAAAGCAACTCGCGTGTATCGCAACACTGAAGTGTTTGAGTGACAGCAAATCTCCTCAAGTCTCCAGGACTCTTCTCAGTATTCTGGCCATTCTCAACAATGCTGTAGATTATATGGTCTCCACTTGTCCACCAACTTTCAAGTCCTCCAGTACCTTTAATATTCCTTTAATTACTGTACCGAATGCACAAATCACGACTGGTATAATTGTCACCTTCATGTTCCATAGTTTTTCAATTCTCTCGCAAGGTCGAAGTACTTATCTTTATTTTCACATTCTTTCAGTTTTATTCTGTCGTTGGCCGGGACAGCAAAGTCTACAATTTTGCAATTTCTCTTTTATTATTATAATTTACTTCTTTAGAGTTTTTCACATCAGCATTAGCTGATGGTCTTACACTGGAATTTGAGTGACAACAAGTCTCCTCAAGTCTACAGAACACTTTTCAGTATTCTGGCCGTTCTCAGTAATGCTGTCGTTTGTATTGTCTCCATAATCTCGAGATTAGGTGATCCGTCTGTACGTCAAAGTCCAATAGGAGTTTATGTGTGTCATTTTCTAGGACAGGTGCTGGGTTGTGCATATACAATTTGCTATTGTGGTCAAATTTCAATTTCTTGCACATTTCCTAGTGGATCACCTTGCCAACCCAGTCGTGTCTCGTCTTATACTCCTTCTGCGCTAATTTGCTGCATTCGCTTATGATGTGGTTGATCGTTTCGTCTCTGTCACCGTATAGCCTACATTTGGTAATTTGTTGCATCTTATTTATTCTTTGATATGATTGGTTCTTATGTCGTTTTGTACTGCTATTAGGAGATATTCTTTTTTTTTTTTTAAGTTTCCTTTTCTTAGCCAGATCCAGGTTTTTTGGTGTGAGATCTTGTTTATTAGTCGTTTAAAGCGGCCATAGAGTTGTTTTTCCCATTTTTGTTTCCAAGTTATTGTTATTCTCTCGTCTATCGTGTTGTCAGTATCGTTTCTGATGGCTGTAATCAATTCTCGTTCGTGCTTTTCCATGTAGTCTTCGAGCCGTTGTATCGATGCGTCAGCGCTGTTTTCAATACTGGCAAGTCCTCTTCCTCCTCTTTTCTTGATACATATAGTCTGTAAATGTCGCCTCTTGGAGGTAATGCCTTATGCATGGTCATTATTTTTCTTGTTTTTGGCTCCATTTGTTTAAGTTCATCTCTAGTCCACTTGAGAAAGGGTCCCGAATATCTTACGAGGGACACAGCCCAAGTATTTATTCCTTTGGTGAGGTTTCTGCTGGAGAGTTTTGTCTTGAATAGTTTACTAGTTCTCCTGAGATATTCTTTTTGAATTTTTGTCTTTCATTTCCACTAGTTTGATTGTGTCAGCCTCCAAGATACCCAAGTATTTGTAGGTTATATTTTCTCCGAGCGTTCTAATTTTGTCCTGATTTGGTAGTTCCATTCCGTCAGTCATATGTCGTTTGCCACAGCTGATGGTTTTCCACTGGAGTTTGAGTGACAACAAGTCTCCTCAAGTCTTGTTGCCCATTCGGCTGGGGCTGTAGAATACATCGACTTCACCTCCGAAGAGGGGTATGATCTATCGCAATGAATATCCTAGATATGACACTAAACAAGGTTCAAGTGAGGTTCTAGTGATGCTGGAACTTTGGGGAATACCCCTTCCTTGCCATACCTCCCAGGTCCACTTTGGCCCAGAGTGATAGCTACTCGTAGGGCCCTCTCTATGGGTTAAATAGAACTGAACTGCGTAATTATGCAAAACAGAATTGTTTGAATTAGAACTGTTTGGTTAAAAAGAATAGTTTGAAATAAATGTTTTTTGACAATTCAACTGTGAACTTACGTTTAAACTGCGACTTATGCAAAACTGAATTGCTTAACTGTTTGAAATAGAACTGTTTTTGATATTGGAACTATACTTACGTTAAAAAATTGTTTAATATTGAACTGTTTTGACATTTAATTGTGTGTAAACAAAATCTATACTAAACTGAATTATTTGAATTAGGACTCTTTGACTTGACTGATTAGCTTGCAGTAGAAATGTTTTGGACAATTAAACTGTGTATTCAAGCTAAACGGAATTGTTAGAAATAGAACTGTTTTTGTATAAAAATGGATTTGACATTATACAACCTACAAGGGTTGATATACTCTAAAACCGAAACAACCAACCAACCAACCAATCAAGTCTCCATGACACTTCTCATTATTTTGGTCGATCTTGATTATTGTGTATTTTGGATGGTCTCCAGTTGTCCTCTTATTTCCAAGTTTTCATGTTCCTTTAACAATCCTTTCAGGATTGTTCCAAGAGTAACATACTTAAAATCATATCATTGTTTGCGAAAAAAAAACCCTGTCTTTAGCGTTAAATAACCGAAGAGAGGTTGACATGCCATAAAAGCAGCCAGTAATTTACATATTAGATAGCAGTTAAATGGTAGTTTTTGTGCTGGTGTCTTTCGGTTAAACAGACACAGTTTTTTTTTCCATTTTTTTCTCTCATTTTTATTTCATCTTTGATGTTCATTGCTTTTCATCATTTTTTTTAATTAATTTTCTTTCATTATTTTGCTACTTCTTGTTAATGTCTTTCAAAATGTTTTCATTTTTCTTTCCATCCAATTTCCAATCTTTAAGTTTTTTTTTGTTTCATCTTCGGCTTCTCCAAGCTGATGAAGAAGACATTTATGGAAGCCACTCCAAAGAATAGTTTTTTTAAAGAAATCGGTCGATCTGAATAAAATTCCAGTCGAATGACATAAAAACAAAGATATAAAAAAAAAGAAAAAAGAAACGACAAAGTTAGGAAAAGAAAAATCTCGAGATAGAAAGAAGAAAATAAAGTCACTCATCTCCTTTTACATAAACCATACAAATCTCGAAACGAGCAAACGGAAAGAAACTAATAAAGACAGTCAATACTAAAACCAGGAATGTGATAATTTTTCAATCCGTTTGCTCAGTCGCTTTGAAAATGAGTTTAAGGACGAATTTCTTTCATACAACTCAACTACAATTATCATTTATGAATATATTTCCATTAAATTGATTTTTTTAGATTTCCGTCTTCAGCAGCTGTTTTGATTGTTACTGTGTTAATTATTAATCGAATTGTTGTGATTCCTTTTGATTGATTTCATATTCAGCGAGACGAAAATTTTCCAGCAACTGCAATTCCAATTACCATACGCTGATGGATGCACAAAATAGATCGATGTCATTGTTATTCTACGATCCATAACTTTATGCCTAATATACTGTATAATTAAAGTTACTTGGATGCCGAAATATCGTGGATCTTCCTGGGATTGAAACTTTTCATTAACTTTTGTGCGATTAATCACTTTCATATTTCATATCTTTTCAGCTCTCTAGCAAGATTCAAGTATTTATCTATCTTTGCAGTTTTTTTTTTTCTCAGAAGTTCACTGGAATAGCAAAATCCACTAGACAAGTTTTTTTCTTCTTGTTAATTAATATTAAGTCTAGCCGTTTGGCCGAGATTTCGTGATCCGTTTATATTTGAAAGTCCTCGAGAATTTTATGCATTTCATTTTCTCGCAGTGATTCTCGCTTGTCCATATATCATTTATTATTTTCACTCGAGACGAATTTTCGAACCAGTTTTAATTAGTGGATTTTCCCTGGAATCTTCGTACGTTTAATTTTACATAATTGTGTGTCATTTTTTCTTATGGGTTTTTTTTTAACATACGGTTATATGATATCAAGTATTCTCATCTAATACCAATAACTTGCGCAGACTTGATGGTTTCAAGTATTCCTAAATAAGACTAATAATTATGTGGTAATTATTTTTGTTTAATAACATTCATTTGTTTGCACATAGTTATATGGTTTCAAGTAACTTACTATGATCCTGGGTGAACAATTATGTTACAATGCGAAATTCGAAATTTGTTTTCAAATGGGAAAAATTTGAAAAAATTCTTAGCATTTTTAATAGCGTTCTGTCTCAAATTTTTTTTTTTATTTTGTATTTTATTTTTCAAAAAGATAAATAATGTATTGTTAAAAAATTCCACAAAAAATCCAAATCTTTTTATGAATTATGAATTTCATTGCAAACAAGAACACTGCATTATTTAGTATAAAAATAAGAAATAAAATAATTTGTTTGAAATGAAAAATTTTCAAAATCGAAACTTCACACATAGACGTTATTTTTGAGAATTTTCTGAAAATTTATAAGTGTAATAAGTATTTCCATATTAAAACTATCCGTGAGCAAATACATTATTCTTTTTTCGTTTTTTTTAGAAAAAGAACAATATAAAATTTCCTAAAAAAGAGAAAAAAATTGAATACTAATTCCGTCGCATACATTTTGATACAGAAATCTACTAACAGAAATAGAACGCAAGAAGGTTTCTCATTTTTATTTCCATTTTTGTCATTTGAAAATAAGTTTCGGATTTGCCATTACTTACGTCACCTTGAAGATGTTTTGTCAAAAAGGATCATTAAATAAGTTTCCAGACTTTTGTCGTATGGGCACTTTTATTGATAGTACACACATGAAACTCTAGTCCCCTTCGAAGTAATCTTCTCCGGCTGTAATGCACTTGCTGTACCGTTCCAACAACTTCTCGAAGGCCCCATCGAAGTCTTCTTGTGTGAGCATATCAATGACCTTCGTCGCAGGCTCTTTCATCTCCTCAATTGTTCCACAACGACAGCCTCTGAGCTTAGAAAATAATCAAAAGTCACAGGGAGCAAGGTCTGGACTGTAGGGAGACTGAGGAACTGTCTTGATGTCCATCTTGGTCAAATAGTCTGTGACAAGGATGGAGCTGTGGACTGATGCATTGTCCTGGTAGAAATGCCACTGGCCCGATTTGAAGAGTGCTGGCCTCTTCCGGCGGAATCTCTTCCTGAACTCCCTTAAAACCTCAACATAGTAACCCTAAGCCTAACCCTTTGGCCATTAAACTCTAGTGTATTGACTTCCTTACTCCTCCCACACTTCTCATCATCCCTCACAGACTCCTTGCCTTCCTTGAATCTCTTATGCCACTCAAAAACTGATGCTCAATTTATGCAAGATGCTCCAAAAGCAGTCTGAAGCATTCCATATGTTTCTGTGGCATTTTGTTCCAAGTTTAAAACCGAATTTTATTGCATATCGCTCTTCTAATGTGTCCTCACGTCCAGATTGCATTTTTGAAATTCACCAGCTGTGAAAATCAGGCTTTAGTAGGGTGTATTCCAATTGCTGCTGTAACTGTTCATTTGAACCTGAAATCATAAAAATTAATCAGTCATCCCATAAGATGTATAGCAATAACATACTAAATTTTAAATGCCTGTACAAAGAATTCCAGGAAACTTATGAATGCTCCCTATATATATATATATATATATATTGTTGCGGCCATCGGCCACGGTAGGATTAAAATGTAGGAAACTAAAGACTACTATGAGGACCGGAAGTAAGGCAGGCGATTGGCGGGTTTTCGAGCCCTAGCAACAGTGAAGGAACAACCGAGAAGGGGCAAAGGTCTTGACCCAGATAGGGAAAAGACATGCCATTGGTCGAGGCAGGGAGGGCGTTTTACCGCCAAAAAGATCGAAAGCCAAAAAGTCAGTTCCAAGCTTCGCCAAGGAAGAGAAAGGTCGCCTTTTCACGTGGTCCGGTGAAAGGTGAAATTCTAGTCACAGAATGGCCTAATAGAAGCCGTCAACTCCGTTGGGTAAGAAACTGAGGCTCAACGTAAAAGAAAAAAAAACTGGTGCCTTGCGACTTGTTAATAAGAAATTAACGAATATAAGAAAAAAAATAACAAAAGAAAGGAAAAAAAATAGGTTAGTCAAAAATTTTATTACAAATAACATACGTAACCCAAAGAAACGACCGTATTAAGAATCCAAAGAAACATTCTTGAAGTTGTTCATTAGCAGCCAGTTTCGGCGAAAAACATATTTGTTTAAATTTGTATATTCACTTTAAAGACGAAGAGGAGAGACTTTTGTTCTTCGCCAAAAGAAGGGAAGAAAGAAGAAGAAAAAAATAAGTAAACAAATATAAGAAAGAACGAGCAGGTTCCCTCCCTTTAATTGGGACAATAAGATACAGGTGTAATTTTAAGTTGAAAAAGAAAAAAAAAAGAAGAAAAAACAAAAAGGAGAACTTTGTCTTATTGGAAGGATATAGTCAAACACTACTGGAAGCGACTTGCCCTCCACATTTCTGTATATTTTTTGTATTTGTTTTGCTTTTTTTTTGTTTTTCTGTTGTTATAATTGTGCTGTCTTTAAACTAAAAATATGTAAGAAAGATACATATATAAAGAAAAGAAGAAAAGCAACTAAGCGTCATATTGTTTGTCCGGTTCGGAATTCCTCACGTGTTCATTTATATCACGTCGACCTCTTTACCCTTGACACATCCTCATTCGTCCGTATCTCGAAAAATTAAACCTATACGCAAGCTTTGTACTTAGCTAGTCATATGGGCTTTCAAAGCTCTCAGTAAAATATAACTAGTTACGGAGAATATTTAGAGCTTGGGTGGTACGGTACTTTCGACGGAGATTCTCCCCGTCTTTCGAAGATAATGTAACCTCGGAACAAAGATACAGTGACCGTCACAATATATATATATATATATATATATATATATATATATATATATATGTATTGGAAATAAATGGAAATAAATTCGAGGATTTGTAAAAACAAAATATGAATTTATTTATTTATTCATGAAAATATATTAAGGTTTAACGTTTGTTTGCTTTCTTTTTTAAGTTTTCAAAAATATCATATCAGCGTCTATGTTCAACAAAAGTTATTCTCAGGGTTCTTTTCAGATTAAATTCACTTATCATTGCAGTTGTATTCACGGGCATTTTCTGACATTCTACGATCGTCAGGTAAGCTGGAAGAACTAAAAATTAAATACCATCGTCGACATTTGATCACGCATCGTTTCTGTTTGAGAGATTTCAAGCATTGACGGTACGTTACAGATTACGCCAAGGAAACCCATTAACATGAAAAGTTGAAAAATTAATTATATGGTTACAGCATAAATATCATGGTAGACAGGATCCCAAAGATACGGGGATGGTAATTTAAATCTCATTGGGGAACATCTTAAACCCATGGTGCTTACGTACTGTGGTATGTAAAACGTCTTTGCGATGATAATTAACTGCAATATGCTTATTCGCTAAACTTTGCCTCGTCTAACAGGCCTTTGGATGCTAACCATATTTGCTGTTACTAAGTGATCATCCATCACATTAACAAAAAAAGATTAATCGTTGCTTAACTCCGGTGATCTTATGCGGAACTGTACTTTCAAAGGGACCTGAATTTAGTCAAACGTAACTCCAATGACACTCCCAAGTTTTCCTTAGTCTTTTACAGAAGCCTTAAGTTCCGTATAGCACCAGCTGTTTTAAAGTGAATGTAATTGTAATTTTTTAATGAGACTCGTTGTAATAGTCTTGCTTTCTGTGATACTATAAACTCTCCTGTTCCTGGAGGCACATCTTTAAGTGCAGCAATACCAGCCCATTGACATAACGGTTACAGCGTTGGCCAATGGTTTCAGAGACCGAGGTTCAATCCCTGGTCAAGTCATACCAAAGACGAAAAAATGGTACTTGATGCTTCTTTGCTTAACTCTCAGCCACTTACCCTGCATTTTGCAATATACACACTCCTTATGATGGTTCAAGATTGGGCAGAAAGTACTAGGGTAACAATTAGTTATGGGAGTTTCATCAACCAATTCCCACCGAACACCATAAAATCAGTTCGGTAACTGGAAAGGACATATACAAAAATATGTAGACAAAACATGTCCATATTCTTCAATGAAATATGCAATTATAAAGAATAAAGGATGCTGCCAAAATACACACACGCACACACACACACACACATACATATATATATATATATACAAAGCGGAGATTGTTCCTTTTATGTACATATATATATATATATATATATATATATATATATATATATATATATATATATATATATATATGTATGTATAATCTACTCTCGGCCAGATGTCCAGATCTAGTGATAGTCGAAAAGAAAAAAAAAAAAAGAAAGAAAAATTAAACCAGCTGAATAGTGGACTCTGCCATTCCGGCTGACAACTGGATAAAACTGAAGGAAAGCGAAAAGACATAAGTAGCTTGACCTTGCTAGAGAAATGAAAAAGTATGGAATATGAAAATAATTATAATTGGTGCGCTCGGCACAGTAAGCAAAGGACTGGTGCAAGAACTGGAAGACAGGGAAATAAGAGGACGAGAGGAGATCATCTAAACTATAGCATTGCTGAGATCGGCCAAAATACTAAAAGAGTCTAGGAGACATGAAGAGACTTTCAGAGTCCAGCGGAAAACCATCGGCTAACTCTAGTTTGAAAAAATCTCAGATGAGTGAAATCATAATCTAATCATAAATCAATAAAACATCAAGAAAATAATTACTAAATCTGGAAAGCATCGGAACGCTTGGAGAATAGAAAAATTACAAGTTCGATGGAATATTAGAAGCGGGCTCTATCAAACAAAGATGAAAAAAAAACCAACTCTGCTCTGTCGGCTGGGGCTGTAAAATATACCAACTGCATCTCTTTGGAAGGATGAACACCCCGCTGAAAGAGTGTCCTGTATATGACATTAAACAATCTGATGGTGAGGCTCCATCGGGGAGTGTGGTGTACCCTTTCATTTCCATCACTGCCAGGTCCACTCTGACCGAGAGTAATAGCACCTGATAGATCCTGTCTCGAGGTTAAACAAAACTGTTTGAGTTTTATCATTTAAATTTGTATAAACAAATTACTTATGTTTAATTGGATTGTTTGTGATGCCTAATAAGACTTGAAAACATTTAATTGTGTGCAAACAAATGATTAATAGCAAATAGAATTATTTGCATAAGCAATGTTTGAAACCATGTAACTGTGTGCAAAAAATATGAGTTCAGGTTTGTCTAAAAATGTTATTCACAAATTATGTTTACAAATCATATATTTGATAGATACGTATAAACAAGATTGGCATTAAATAACCTTCAATGTTTGATATGCCATAAAACCAAAACGAACTAAGAGAAGAGTAGCTCAGAAGAACTTGGAAAATTTTCGGAACAAATATTTTATCAAGAAAAAAAATTATTGTGCAAGAGACGAAAATTTGATCATATACCAAATGGTAAATCAACAAAGCTGAATCTGAGCTCGAGAAGGAGACGCATAAAATCATCTGGGATTTTAAGATGAAAACGGATCACTTGATCCCAGCCAGACGACCTGACCTAGTGTTAATTAACAAGAAAAAAAGAACATGTCATCTCGTTGGTTTGGCTGTTCCAGCTAACCGAAGAGAGAAAATAAAAGAAAAAGAAAAAAATATACAAATATTTGGACCTGGATTAAAATCGAATAGGAAAATAAAGGGACTTTTACCGTGATATCAACTGTAGTTGGTGGTCTTGGAACAGTTGTAAAAGATTTGGAAAAAATGCTGGAGGAATTGGAAATAAGTTAAAGAATCGAGATCATTTAGAAAATAATTGTACTAAGATTGGCTAAAATACTTAGAAGAGTCCTTGAGACCTTGGGGGACTTGTTGTCACTCAGACATCATTGAAAGATCTTCAAATAAGACTGGCATAAAAACCTTGCAAGGAGTAATTTTTTGATATATGATTTCAAGTATTCCTGTCTAAAACAAATAATTTTCAAACATATCGATTTGAACCATAAATGAGACCCTAACAAGTACAGCCACTCCGTGTTAGAGGAGACCTGACAGTAATGGACATGAAGGAGTACTTGACATTCACCTGAATTCTAGAACTAAAACCTTACCATATGATATAGTGGGTATTTCAAAATAGATTCAGCCCATGAATATGAGCATGGTTTATTACGAAGACAGGCGTAATGGCAGTCATTTGGAACACGTCCTGTAAAAAATGCATCCTTTGAGCTAGAGACATCTAATTGATATTCTTTAATTGTTATTTTATCAGCTTCCAGGTCATGCATTTTTTTTTTGAGTAATGGGCTGCATCTATTTTGAGACAGTTGTGAATGATTCTGCCTCCAAATAATTAGTGAGGCGAAATATTTTTCCTCTCTTGTCCAAGGCATTGTAATCGAGGATTAATAGTTGTTATAGTGTACTATTTTTTAATTTGAAAAAAAAAAAAAAGAAACACAATATTATTAGTAGTAGAGTAATTAGCAGTCACATGGATCCCATGTATATTGAGACACCCTGTATCTTAGTGGCGTACACAGGACACTTCTCTTTTTGGTGCACGTACCCCTCTGCAAGGGATACGCTTGGCTCCTTCCTGACCTTATAAACGGAACTAGAAGAAGAAGAAGAAGAAGAAGAATAGATGAATTATATTTACCCTTTAATATACTTATTTTTTTTTTTTAAATCATCACTTCAGTTTTCCTTCTCTGTCTGCCGTCAGAGACGGATAAAGATAAACAATTCAAATCGGTCAGGCTTTGCAAACTCATTAGCAGAGGGTCGAAGCAACGCCGCAGCAAGAGATATATACTTTTTTAAATTGCTTAATTATTCATTTGCTTTTATGACAAGCAACAGGTTCCCGGATATTCGGCTCACATTTCAGTGCGCATTGATATCAACGGAAACCATCTTTTTACTTGTGTCTTTATTTTCTTCTATCATTAGTAACAATCAAAGTTTCGCAGATTTCTCGACAGATATTTTCTTTCTGCTTTTCTTTTTTCTTTTTTTCTTTATCTTTTATTTTTGCCGATAAAGCTGCTTCCAATGAAAAGGAAAGAAAAGCATTAATAAGATACGGTTTAGCCAAAAAAAAAAAAAAAAAAATGCAAATCTTAATTTCAATTTTTTCTCAGCTTTGAAAGAAGTTCAAATAAAACAATACTGCGAAATGATTACTCTCGAACAAACACGCCATATTTGAAAGATAGCAAATAAAAAAGTCTTTACTAATTATCATATAAACAAATATTTCTAAAATAAAATGGTGTATACGAATTATGTATACTAGGCAGTCGAAAAACAAAGTATTTGGCTGGTTTCTGCTTTAATGGTATATCAACCACCGAATGCTATCTAATACCAAACCTATCCTGTAGAACAGCACTTACTATTTAACCTGTAGTTGAGAGATAAGGGAGTTCATGCCTTTCCCAAAGTAATTAATCTGAAAGTGATCCCAATTGTAGCTGATATCCTCAGAATAATTCACAAATATTTGGAAAAGTGACTAAGCGAACTGGAGATCAGAGGAATAGTCAAGGCTATCCAGATCACAAAATGTGCTAGAATACTTGGAATAGACCCGGAAAATTGAGGGAACCTGGTGTGAAAACTTGCTTAGCTTGACCGAGTGGGGAAGTGATCCACTGGGAACTGTTCAAGAGTCTGAAGTTTGACAATATAAACAAATGGTATACGATAAAACCAGATACAAATTGAAAGGCGTTGAATTATCTGGGATTTTGAAATACAAACAGATCAGAGAATGCAGGCCAGAAGACGAGATGTAATTCTAATTTACAAGAAGAAAAAAAATTGTCATCTTGTGGATTCTGCTGTTTCCGCAGACCATTGATTGGTAGTCAGGTGAAAAGCTAGACAAATATGTGAACCTTGCTTGAGAACCAAAATTTTTGGGACACGAAGTTTACAGTTATACCATTTGTACTTGGTGCTCTTAAAACGGTTCCCAAAAGTCAGAAAAAGAAAGAACTGGAGATTCGAGGAAGGATTGAAACCATCTAGCCGGCAGTACTAAAATCTTCAAGAGGATCGCAGTGAAAAACCATCAATTACAAGAGGTGTTGAAAACTAGTAAGAAGTAAAATAACAATAATAATAAACTAGCACAAAAAGAGTATAAGATGAGATAAGACTGCGCGGGGAAGTTGATCCACTGGGAATTGTGCAAGAAATTGGAATCTGATCATTCTAGTAAATGGTATATGCATAAACCAGAATCTGTCGAGGAGAATGAAACATAAAAAAATTCTCTGGGAATTTTATATACGAATACATCAACTTACCTCGCCATAAAGACCCGACCGAATGATAATTATTAAACCAAAAAAAAAAAAAAGGAAAAGATAACCCGCCGAATGGTAGATATCACCCTCCCAGCCAACTACAGAGTGAAAACCAAAAAAAAAAAAAAAGAAAAAAAAAGGAAGATAAGTACTTACATCTTGCCAGAGAACTAAAAATGCGATGGAACATGCGAGTGACGGTGATTCCAATTGTAATTTGTACGCTCGTAACGATCCTCAAGGCTTGATAAGGGACCTAGAAGAGTTGGAAATTGGAAAACGAGTAGAGACCAACAAAACTACAGCATTGTTGAGGTCTGCCAGAATACTGATAAGATTTTTGGAGAATTGAGGAGACTTGCTGCCACCCAGACTCCAATGAAAGACCATCGGCTAACACTGATGTGAAAAACGTGCAAGGAATAATAATAATGGCATCTACAGTAACGAAATGTATTAGGAGCCAGTCCACCAAGGATTGAATTTGATACCCAAATGTTGTAAAGTATTACAATTTTGTGCAACAATAAGCGAAACCTAGTAAAATAGAATTTAACGTACCAAATTAATAATTGCTTCAAGATTCAACATTTCCAAAATGCTACTTGCACTTGATTGAAAAAAAATCTTTTTAATTGTGACTTTTTTAATTATGCAAGGTATTTTCATTGATTTAATCAAATTCAATACACTTTAAATGTGTAACTGCTGCTGTAAGAAGCCAACATTTAGGATTTTAAAAAAGATAACAATTTCTAATTTTCAAGCTTAAAACAACATTTTAAAGGAAAAACATTACCTGCACAGTGACTGATATATTTTTGCTTTATCAGTTTCGATAAAAACATTCTAAATGAAAAGTATGACAAAAATAGACTTGAAAATTGCAACAAAATTCCCCAGGCGAGTGGAAATTACGGAGCCGCAAATAGATGATAGTTTTAAATTCAACTATTTTTACACACAGCGGAGGGCTAAAAATTCTACCACACTTGCTCATAGCTTTAGTATTTCGACAAAAGTATCAAGAAAAGATTCATGGAATCAGCTGATCCCACCCCCATTTTCTATACGACTTTCTTTTTTCTTTCTGTCACATTCTGTCTCTTTATCTTTTACACCCCGCCACACACCGATATATATATATATATATATATATATATATATATATATATACGTGGTGTATTCAATAAGTTTCCAGACTTTATTTTTTGTAACGGTATTTAAAATTGCCGTAGACTATTGAAAATTCAGTATGTTATTGCTATACATCTTATGAGATGACTGACTAATTTTTATGATTTCAGGTTCAAATGAACAGCTACAGCAGCAATTGGAATACACCCTACTAAAGCCTGATTGTCACAGCTGGTGAATTTCAAAAATGCAATTCGGATGTGAGGACATTTCAGAAGAACGATATGCAATAAAATTCTGTTTCAAACTTGGAAAAAATGCCACAGAAACGTATGGAATGCTTCAGATTGCTTTTGGAGCATCTTGCATGAATTGAGCATCAGTTTATAAGTGGCATAAGAGATTCAAGGAAGGCAGGGAGTCTGTGAGGGATGATGAGAGGTGTGGGAAGAGTAAGGAAGTCAATACACCAGAGTTGATTGACCAAATAAAGAATTTCATGGACAAGGACCGTCGTGTGTCTATAGAGACAATAAGCGCACAGTTTGATGTCAGTGTGGAAACTGTACACACAATTATTTGCGAGGAACTGAAGATGTGGAAGATTTGCGCAAAGTTTGTCCCAAGGGTGCTCAGAGAAGATCAGAAAGAAAGATCATAACTGCAGGGAGATGGTCAAGCTGATCAATTTAGATCCCGCAGTTCTTGATGCTCTGGTGACCTGCGATGAAAGCTGGATCTACTGCTATGCCCCAGAGACCAAGAGACAGAGTTCCCAGTGGAAGCATGTATTTCAATCGTAAGACTTGACGATGAGGAGGACATTAAAATAAATTGAACGCTGATGCATGGCATCATATAAAACCCTGATTTTTTAAGAAGGGCTTCGAACAATGGAAAACTCACTGAAATAAAAGTGTTCTGAAAGTCATCGGACTATTTAGATGAAAATTATAATTTAATTTATTGTTGATTTCTATTTTGGTAAATTAGGCTTCAGTCTGAATAATTTTAACTCACCCCGCTTAAAAATTAATCGTACAACAGCAGTCGTATTTGCATACAAGAAAAAAAAATCTGTAGAATATTGACAAAAAGAATATATATATATATATATATATATATATATATATATATATATATATATATATACAGGGATCATTGAGTAAGTTTCCAGACTTTTTTAGTATGGGCACTTTTATTGATAGTACACACAGGAAACTCTAGCCCTCTTCGAAGTAATCTCCGGCTGCAATGCACTTTTTTTTACCGTTCCAATAGCTTCTGAAAGGCCCCATGGAAGTCCTCTTGTGTCAGCGTGTCAATGACCTTCGTCACAGACTGTTTCATCTCCTCAATTGTCTTATAACGACAGCCTCTGAGCTTAGGGAATAATCAAAAGTCACAGGGAACAAGGTCTGGACTGTTGGGAGGCTGAGGAATTGTCTTGATGCCCATCTTGGTCAAATAGTCTGTGACAAGGATGGATCTGTGGACTGATGCATTGTCCTGGTGGAAATGCCACTGACCTGATTCGAAGGGTGCTGGCCTCTTCCGACGGAATCTCTTCCTGAATTCGTTTAAAACCACAACATAGTAACCTTAATCCTAGCCCTATCCCTTTGGCCAATCAACTCTGGTGTATTGACTTCCTTACTCCTTCCACACCTCTTATCATCCCTCACAGACTCCCAGCCTTCCTTGAATCTCTTATGCCACTTATAAACTGATGCTCGATTCATGCAAGATGCTCCAAAAGCAGTCTGAAGCATTCCATACATTTTTCTGGCATTTTGTTCCAAGTTTAAAACAGAATTTTATTGCAGATCGTTCTTCTAAGGTGTCCTCATGTCCAGATTGTATTTTTGAAATTCACCAGCCGTGAAAATCAGGCTTTAGTAGGGTGTATTCCAATTGCTGCTCTAGCTGTTCATTTGAGCTTGAAATCATAAATATGAGTGAGTCATCTCATAAGATGTATAGCAATAACATACTGAATTTTCAATAGTCTACGGCAATTTTAAATACCTTCACAAAAAATAAAGTCTGGAAACTTATTGATCATACAACGTATATATATAGATATATAGTGAGTGAGAGAGAGAGAGAGAGAGAGAGAGAGAGAGAGAGAGAGAGAGAGAGAGAGAGAGAGAGAGAGAGAGAACGGAAGCAAAATTAGGAATATTCTAGCATAATAAATGACTATATTATAAAACAAGATCAATTCTAATTTTGAAAAAAAAAACAACAATATAAGACGACAGACCCAAAATAGTTAATTTACTCTATACGGCCATCATTTTTTCAATTATTGTATCACCATGCATTTGAAGCGATTTATTTTTAAAGGCCCATTAAAAATAAATTCTTCAGACATTTTATTCCATTAACAAATATTTGAATGAGAAGTTGCATTTGTTTTGTTTTCTAAAATAACACATCTAGCGAAATCGAGGGGGAGGGTTAAGTTTTGGGCTTGATGGGGGCCATAAAATTTGAAGGCCAAAACAGAGAAAAATCTTCCTGACAAATTAAGGGATACAAATAGGAAAAGCTTCTACATAAAAGGTAGTCGATGCTCTATGGCAACGTAGGTATTAAGCCAAAAAATATTATAATCATAAACACTCGAAGACCTTTACTTGAAATTTTATGTGGTGTATCCAATCATCTAACGGAAATTTGAGAAGTGGGTAATCAACGATATTCAAACCATGAGATATAATCACGAGATGAGATGTAAATACTCATAACTTACCCAGTAGGCTGGGGGAGAACAATACACCGACTGAATCTCTGCAGCTGCGTTATGATACTAAACAATCTGATGGTGAAGCGCTAATAATATTGGAGCTTTCGGAAATTAAGAATACCTTTTCATTGATATCACTCCCAGGTCTACTGTAGCCCGGAGTGGCAGCACCTGATAGGGTGCTATCTATGGGTCAAAAAGAACTGTTTGACAATCAAACAATGAATTTAAACTGAATTGCTTTAAATAGAACTATTTTACTCTTAACTATCAGCAAATTAATGACTGATGTTTAATTGAACTGTTAATGATACATGGCAATGTTTAAAAATATTAAACTGAATGCAAATGAATGATTAATATTAAACAGAATTATTCGTATTAGAAAAATATAAGTGAAATCATTTATCTGTATGAAAAAAATTAACTCAGGCTTGTTTAAAAATGTTATCATGAATTCGATATATATATATATATATATATAAAGGATTTGGCATTAAATAACATACAATGGTTGATATGCCATTAAACTAAACCAAACCAAGCCAAATATACATTACACACGAAAAAGAAAAAAATTAAAAACGAAAAAAATAATTAATAATGAACATGCAATGATATAGGTGGTAAATGATATTGAAGAAATTTATTAACGTGCCAACACTTAGATGTCTTTTCGATTCTTTTGTTGAGCAATTTGTTTTCAACATATCCTCACATGTATGTTTTCTTCCAGACCCAATCTGTAGCAGTTATGATCTTCTTTGTAAGCTTGGTCTTTTTTCAAAATATTCTTTTTTATTATGGGATATCTACCTCTCTTTTATCTCTGTCTACCCTGTCGGCTGCGGCCCTACAATACGCTGACAGCACCGGGGTGAGACCTTACCTACAAGTGTCCTGTGTATATACACTAAACTGCATTTGATGGTGAGGTTCCAGTGCTGCAGCTTTGGGGAATATGGAGTACTCCTTCATGGTCATTACTCCCAGGCCCGCCCTCTCTTTGAGAAATAGTGATCGTAAGGGTCCCATCTATGAGTCAAATGGAATTGTTCAGTCATTTACCAAGGATTATGATTATTAAGTATTAAAAGCCATGCAGTTATGTACAAATTATATATATTACATATGAATATTTGATAAAATAATTACTATTGTTAAATAAAAATACGCGAAACCATTTAGCTGTATGCAAACAAGTGATTAATATTAGACTTTCTTGTTTTAGATAGGAATACTTGAAACCATTTCACTATGTGCAAAGAAATGATTAATATTAAATAGACATTCTTGTCTTAGATGGGAATACTTGAAACCATTTTACTATGTGCAAAGAAATGAGCTCTAACCACTTGTTTATGAATTTAGATAGTTACAAATTATTTTCTTACAAAATCCATCTATCTATCTATCTATCTATCTATCAAGAGGATTTGATTTTAAATAAACCACAAAGCTTGATATGCCATGAAAAAGCAAGCAATAATGTTTTTTTGGCATATATGTGGTTTGGATAATCTTGTCAGGATATATATATATATATATATATAAATATATCGTGATATACATATATATATATATATATATATATATATATATATATATATATATATATATATATATATATACATATCTCCTGATTCATGGAGCTTATTTAATGTTTGTCTTTATATGTTGAAATGATGTCATAAAGATACAAATAACATTTCGAAAGGTATTCTAACATTGGCACGCAATAATTATATGATGTTAATTTTTTACTTTTTAATACTCTTCAATAAATTAACAAAATAATTACGTGTGAAAGGACTTAGGACTCTGTTTGCCAGAACGGCCATATCAAATATGACATGTGCTTGGGATCACGTGATCAGCTTTCATTGCTGTCATGGAAACCTTTTATTGATTCTTGAGTTTGATATTTCGAACTTGACGATGCGGTGAGAATATGAGCAAATGTCTCGCGAGACTTTGGTCAGTGCCAGAAATGCCTCCGAACAGACGCCGGGCCCGTATTGCGCCAGAATATTGAATTACAATTATGAAATTATATATGCGTGCATACACCCATGTATATACGTATACAAACACTCATACATTTACTGACAATAAATCGCACATGAACCCACAATTAATATATAAAATTCACTATAAGACATATATTCATTCATCTATACGTGCTTTCGTTCGGCGATGAGTTAAAGATGATTATTTACTCTGCACGCAAACACAGACACATACACAAACACGTATATATATATATATATATATATATATATATATATATATATATATATATCATCATCATCATCATATCGCGCTGGTAGCACGGATATCCCTGACCCTCTCTCGCCACTCTTCCCTTAAAGAAAATTGTTGAGAGGGTTTAAAAAATAATTGCCAACTTGCTTGAATCCGATCAGTTGCATCTTGAATTATTCACCCCAAATAATTTTAACTTAATTTAAGCCGTCATTTTTATTTTTGCCATCATCGACTTTATAATCACCTTGTGATGATTCTTCTTCACATTAAGGTTATTTCTTTTATTTTCGATTGCAGTCTCAATTGAATAACCGATACATCATCTCACGAATTTTTTTCGTTTATATCATTTCGTTTTCAGTTTCTTTGCTTAATGGCTAATCAACCTTTGCTGCTTATTTGATGCCAATGCCACCTTTGTAGCACTTGGGGGTGTCCTCGTGGTGTAATGGTTAAAGCGATGGACTGCGGAATCGTAGTACGCGAGTTCGTATTCCAGTCGCCCTATTACGTTCACTTTCGGGCAAATACACTTGGAAAGGTATGAACACCCTTATCCTCCCAACTATGGGTTAAATAGTACAACTACTGTTCTTCAAGGAGAATAGCTTTGGCATTAAATAACCTACAAAGGTTGATATGCCATTAAAGAGAGAAACCAAACTTTGTAGAACGATATACCAGGGGCGTATGATAAGTTTCCAGACTTTTTTCGTACGGCATTTTTATTGATAGTCATCATCATCATATCGCGCTGGTAGCACGGATATCCCTGACCTTCTCTCGCCACTCCTCCCTATCGTTCATCGCCCTAGGTAGGTCTTCAGGACAACAACCTGTATCCTTACATAGCTGCTGAATGTACGTTCGAGCTGGTCGTCCTGCTTTTGCGCGGCCATGTGTGGGGATCCATAAGAGTACATCTCTTATGAGTTCATCTCTGCTTCTCCAGCAGTGTCCTGCATGTCTGGTTCGTCTAACTTGAATAGTTTTCGTGATAGGGGGCAAGTGGCCGTACAGTTGGTGTCTTGTGGGGTGTTGCTGCCAGGACTTGTTCAGGATTGCACGCAGCATTCTTGTGTAATTGCCATCTAGCTTCTTCTCCAGTCGTTTTGTTAGCGTCCATGTAGTGCATCCATATAGCAGTATCGATATGACCGCTGCCTGGAAGAAACTGCGTTTCATTTTATCGGTTAGGTCTGATTTCCATATAATCGATAGCCTATTGATAGCTGTCCATGCTTTCGTTAACCTCGTTTCGATGTCCTTTTCGGTTGATTCGACGCTGCTTCCTAGGTACGTGAATTTGTCTACTAGTTTAAGTGGGGTTCCTTCTAGAGTGGAGATAGCCCCCGTTTGGTTATAGCACATATATTCCGTTTTGTGTGCATTAACATAGAGGCCTATGCTTGCTGCTGCTCGTTCTAAACTATGCAGAAGTGTTTCGGCTTGGTCAGGTGTATTTGCCAGTATCGCTATGTCATCGGCGTAGTCGGCATCGGTAATTGTTGTTACGGGGTATCTTCTGCTTCTTTTTTTCGTCAGTTCGAAGCCATTCTCTTTGATTTTGTCAATCAATGTTCTAAGTACGTAGTCTAGACAAATGATAAAGAGGTACGGGGCCAGCGTGTCCCTTTGTAGTACTCCTGCTACAATGTCAAAGTATTCTGTGTCTCCATCCGGTGATCGTACTTTTACTTTAGTGTTTCTATAGAGAATCGTCATTGCCGTTACGGTTTCTTTAGGTATGCCGTACGCTAGTAGGATTTGTTCCATCTTTCCTCTGTGAATGGAGTCGAAAGCCTTGGTAAAGTCGACAAATATTAATGTCGCTTGTAGGTTCTTTGCCCGTACACCTTCAAGGATTCTGCGGATGGTTAATATTTGTGAGGTCGTGGATCTATTTCTTCGGAAGCCATTTTGGTTTTTTCTAAGTATGTTGTCGATTTTGGGTTCTATTCGGTTTCGTAGTAGGGCATTGTAGATTTTGGCAGCTATGGATGTAAGTGTTATGCCTCGGTAGTTTTTGGCTAATCCGAGGTCCCCTTTTTTAGGGAAGGGGAGTATGCATCCCTTCGTCCATCTATCTATCGGATTTTGATTGTATACTGCGTTGCAGTGGCGGAGCAGTATGTCGTCGAATTGTCTGGTCTTCCATACTTCTGGGGGAATTTCGTCCAGCCCTGCAGCTTTCCTATTTTTAATTTTTCTGAGAACCGAGTCGAGTTCTTCTTGTGTGAACGGTCCTAGTTTAATGTCTAATTGTTTGCTAATTATTTTGGTGATTGGTTCATGCGTTATTTTTGGTGGGTTTCCAAGTAAGTTTTCGAAGTGCTGTTTCCACAGTTTTATTCTTTCTTGTTGGTTTGCTGCTTTCAGTTTTGCTTTGGCTGTGTTCTTTCTTCTGCTCACTTTGTTTATTGTTTGCCAGGCTATTCTAGATTGTCTATCTTCCACCGAGTCTCTAATCTTATCTATCTGATTTTGAATGTATTCTGTCTGTTCCTTTATATATACGCCTGCTAATTGATATTGTGCCGTTTTTAGTTTTAAGGCATTTGTGTTTGTTGGGTTTTTTCGATAGTTTTTGGAGGCAGTTTTCACTAGTGCACGTTTTTCTCTCACCGCTAAAGTTTCCCATGGGACTCTATATATAGTTTTAATTTTTGTTGGAATGTATTTTGCTGCTGCCTCGAGGTGTGCATTGACGAAATTTTCGTATTCGTCGTTTGGTGTACTTTTTTCCGTCTTTTCTTGTAGTGTTTCGAATCTGTTTCTTAATTCTAATACGTATTTATCTCTTATATCTTTGTTGTTTAATAGGGCCCAGTCATAGTGTTTGGTGGTCGCTGTTTGTTTGGCGTTTTTTCGTAGGCTTAACCGTATTTTCGCCGTGACTATTCGGTGATCGGTGGACACACCCTCAAAAGAGGAGTATGCCTCGCAATTCATTGCACTATTTTTCCATTTCTTGTTTATAAGGACGTAGTCTATCTGAGCTTTAGTATTGTTTGCGTACGTGTATGTCCATAGTTTGCCCTCTCTTTTTTGGTAGTTTGTATTGAGGCATGCTAATCTATTTTCTATCATGAAATCTGTTAGATGTTGCCCATTCCTATTTGACGTGTTGTGGAGGCTGTATTTGTTGTTTCCGTTTTTCCCGATTTGGGCATTCATGTCTCCGCCAATGACTAACATGTTGTGTTTCGGGATACTACGCACTAATGAGGATAACTCATCGGAGAAGGCAACTAGTTCAGTTTCTTCACTAACATTGGTGGGTCTGTAGCATGAGATGATTGTTGCTCTGGGGTTTCCGTTAAATGTAGCTGCCATCATTCTAGGTTGTATTTTCTCAACGCTATTAAGCGTTTTTAATGCTCTAGGTCCTATAAGTAATCCTACCCCTCCTACTGCGGCGTTGACAGAGTTTTTCCATGCGGATATAGTGGCGAGCGACCAGCCATTGCCAGTTTCGTGATATTTGATATCTTCGGTGCATATTATGTCTATCTTATGTTCTTCGGCCGATGCGATTAGCTCTGGGAGTTGTCCTATTCTATTTAAGGTTCTTACGTTAAATGTGGCTATTTGTATTGTTTGCTTGCATTTTAGTAGTTTTGATTGTTTGAGCTCTGTAGCTGATTTTTCGAACACTGAGGCCAGGGCTCCAACCTCAGCAGGACGCGCCCCTTTTTTACCCGCGCGAAGAGCGGTGCAGTTTCTGCATGTGGTTTGAGTGTGGGTCATGGTTATCTTTCGATGGCTGTTTTATTCTCTTCTATAGAAGCCACTCTTATAGAGGAGCAGCAGTAGTTCCCCGATCGAACTAACGATCCTGAGCGTAAAGTCGTCAAACTCACGTCCAGGACCCGTTTAGGTATTGAGTTTGGTCGTCCATGGGTTTATTCAAATACCTTTACGTACATCATGCAGCTTCCCATGTGTACGCAAAAAAAGGGGGGGGTATTTAGGTTTAAGTTTTAAGTTTTAACTTGGTTAAAGTCCAAGATTAAGGTACTTTCGTATGACTTTCACTGGGACTGACTTTTGCTTTTTTTTTTTTTTTGCTGTATTGGGACTTTTCCTAGGCTTTTTTATTTATTTATTTATTTATTTATTTATTTTTTTTTACTACAGTTGGGAACCTAGCAGGCTTCAGGAATTATAGAGCTTAAAAAAATTTTTTTTTGTTCCTTTCTCTTGGGGGGGGGGGCTGTAGTTACATTAGGTGTTTTAGGCTTTTTCTTTTTTCTTCTAAACTACTGTTAGGGCTTTCTTTACGAATTTTTAAATTATATTATAGAAGAGATTCAAAAACATTCTGCCTTGTTCGCTGACATTTGGAAAGACTAACATCAATTTGGCTTTATAGTAGAGTAAGCGTGTCTTTACATTTAAAACGCATAGTTTCACAAACGCATTATTTCACAAACAAAATACAGCATAACATTTTGTAAAATTCAGCATTTTAAATTGATAGGACTTAAAGACATACTGACCAATATTGATATATTTCTTCCGCTTGGCTCCTGAGTTCAAATGCTTCTTCGTTTTGACTTTTATTTACTACTGAAATTTTAGGTAGCTTTGGATGCGGTCTACTGGTGGGGCGGAATTCATTTCATTTTTTTTTTCTTTTTTTCTTTTCTTTTTCACTTTCTCTGGGGGCGGGGCTGTGGTAGCATTAGGTGTTTTAGGCTTTTTCTTTTTCTTCTAAACTACTGTTAGGGCTTTCTTTACGAATTTTTAAATTATATTATAGAAGAGAGAGAGAGAGAGAGAGAGAGAGAGAGAGAGAGAGAGTTAAAGATGATTATTTACTCTGCACGTAAACACAGACTCACACAGAAACACGTTTATATATATATATATATATATAAACGCAGAGAGAGAGAGAGAGAGAGAGAGAGAGAGAGAGTGTGTTAAAGATGATTATTTACCCAGCACGTAAACACAGACGCACACAGAAACACGTATATATATATATACAGAGAGAGAGAGAGAGAGAGAGAGAGTGTGTGTGTGTGTGTGTGTGTGTGAGAGAGAGAGAGAGAGAGAGAGAGAGATTACTTTTAAAAATATATCCGTTTAATGACAATACCACTAACAGGAAATATAATATGTTCAATAAAAAATCATGCATAGCCAATATCATAAAATTTTAAAATGCGAAATAATTAAAATCATCTGATCCAAAACCTAATGTTTCACAATTTCACAATTTTTTGATTATCAGGTAAATATTGGGAAATATTTGGAAGATCAGATCACTATAAGTCACGTACCTGATATTCAAAAATTATGCCAGAAGTGAGAGTTCAAGTTTAGTTTAATTTTAACAGCTCATGAACTGTTTATGGATTATTTACTGCCAAAATTGGAATAATTTTTACATTTTTGATTACAGTGATGACTACATATTCATTGCATTCTTAGTAAAATCTAACTATTTCTATTTAATAATAATCATTTGTTTGCACACAGTTTAATCGTTTCAAGTATTGCTATAAAACTATCACAATTTGACATCTGTCATTTGTTTGCACAAATTTTGTTTTATTTGACCCATAGATAGGAACCTATCAGATACTAGCACCCCGGGTCAGGGTGGACTTGAGAGCAATGGCAATGAAGGGATACTCCACATTCCTCAAATCTCCAAGGTTGGAGCCTCGACATCAGATGTTTTAATGTCTTATCCGAGACACTCATTGGATGGGGTCTTACCTCTCTACTGAGATGCAGTCGGTGTATTCTACAGCCCCAGACAATACGGTGAAATGAATATCGCATATCATAAAATTACTGAAGACTGACAAAATGCTATCAGAATATTCAGTACTCCTTGCAGACGTGCATAGCCTGACGATTATTGACTTGGGAAATGGAATATGTGATCTGAGTTCAAATCTTGGTCGAAGCTATTCATGTTTCACTTCGCGTTGATGTTCTTGGAAAAAGTATGAATCCATCAGTTCTCCCCACCCCCTGTTATGAGTAAATATTATGGCAAACTGGGTTCTTTAGCCTAGGTAAGGCAACCGACCGTCCTAAGTCATACTCTTCTTGAGTCACATCCTGCCCCAAGGGGAGGGGTTGGGTAAATACATATTCCCTACAAGTACATTCAGTACTTTGATCAAAATTGTTAGTGTCTTTCAAAATGTTGTAATTCTATTTTTCATTGGTTTATTCCCAAATTTTAGCTTTGCCCAGAATGTTACAAAATATAAATTTGTAAGTTGAGTACTTCTGGTTTTAATTCAGATTATTCTTTTTATTTAATCGGATGAGTAAAAAACCTAAAGGGTTCAGTGTGCCCCACATACTTGATGGGCGAAGAGAGGAATTCATTCTTATTTTAAAAATATTACAGCAAATTAAAAGCTTGGGTTAGAGTGGTTCAAAGCAGTTACTGATCACTACCATTACTCCCAGGTCCACGCTTATCCGGAGTGGTAGTATAGAGACCCATGTACGGGTCAAATATATCTGTTTATGAATTATTTATATTCGATAGGACCGTATGTAAAAAACACACTCTGAAAAAATAACAAAGCAAAAATAGATATGACTGTAATTGTCGGACTTCCTGATGGTTTGACGTGCTATTAAAATCAATCAGTGAAAGTCGTGATTGAGAAGTATCCTGTAGAAATCGAACTCACAATGTGGTTAAATTGTTTACATAACTGACACGCATTGAAATATTTACTTAGATTAGGATAGTAATGGTAAAAATGCGACATGCACCCAGTGAGAATCGATCTCACTAATTAATGGGAAGCAAGACAAGCCTCCAAACACCGAGACCGCAAGATTGTATCAACGTTCAGGATTCTATTCACAACGTATTTCTGAAAAATTGATATTTCGTAATCTAATAACTTGAAAAATTCACGTTGAAATGTTCTTAAATATTAACAGCATGTGAAGAAGCAGCTCAAAATTATTCGCAGGTACAGAAATCCCATTCAATGCAATAGAAAAGATGTTAAAATTTGGTATCATTTGAATCAGAATTAGTCAAGTTATTGGATTAAGGAATTATATCTTTTTTTCTGGAACATCCTCAACAACTCAAGAGATATAATATTTTTGAAACACCCAGTATTACCATTTGTTCATTTTCCCCTTCTTCATCGATTTAAATAAACCGAGAAAGAATCACAAACATTCGGCTTTTCCTGTTTCCTCCCCCAGTAAAGTCTTGTCAATAACGACAGATTTATTAAAATCTCATATAAACAGAGTCCCTAACAAATACGACCTAATAAAAAGAAATGAAGCCAGCATGTCTTGTATGTCCTTCTATTGCAATCATTGGTCTGTCATATTGCCATGTCTTATGGTCGGCCTCATAAGGAAACCCTAGACTATCCATATCGTCTTTTGTCCTGAGGCTTTTCAGATTTAATTTTAAACAACGGCAACGAGAAAGAGGGGTGCTAAGCTCAGTAGTTTCAATAAAATTTACAGAGCTCTGATATCAGCGAATGGGTGTGAAATAGAAAGGAAGAAACAAACGAGCAAAAAAAAAAAAAGAAATCTTAGGGAGAAAATATATGAAAGAAATAAAATAGAATCGGAAGAGGAATGAAAGAAAGAAAGTTTTAGGAAGGAATTGGGATTTAAAAGATATGAAGAAGGTAAGAAACGAAAGAAAAAGAAAACTGAATGAAGGTAGAGTGGCGGGAAAATAACTGATGGAGAGGAGAAAAAGAAAAGAAAAGAAAAGAAGAAAAAGAAAAACAAAACAAAGAAATAAGAATCATTTATTGAAAGAAAATGGATGGAAGAAAGGCAGGAAGGAAGGAAGAAAGGAAGGAAAATGAAGAGAAGGAAATTTGGAGAAAGAAGAAGAAACAATAGAAAGACATGGAAGAAATGTAGAATGAAAAAAGAAATAAATAAGAGAAAGAAAGAAGTAGAAATCAAAGAAGAAAAACAAAGAAAGAATTTTGTGGGAAAGAAAGAAAGAAATTTTAACTAGAATGGAAGGAAGGAAGGAAGTAATAGGAATGAGAAAATTATTGGGAAGAAGAAAATTGAGGGGAAAGAAATTTGGAGAAGGAAAAGAGAATGTATGTGAAAAAACCCTAAGAAAACGCAATAATTCCAGATAGGTTGTATTGGAGTTATATATTCAAAATATTAGATAATAACACAATCTGCTTATCCCTCTTTTGCCTATAGTTCATTCACCAAACCCAGATGGATTACTTTTATCTAGTCCTCCTGCATTATCATAATACATAAAAAATAGCACATCGTCACGAGTAAATTCTGAGCCCGATAGCGTTAACATGCTCTAATTTAGAAACTAAAGCAATCTTAATTTAAAGTGTTGGGTCTTGTAAAACATTTGGTCACAGCTCTTGATAATGAGCACGCAACCTTCGAGTATTTTCGATACTTCTTCTCTAAGGTGTCTGGGATAAAGGTCAAATCTGGTATTATTATTTCAGTTTGATAAAAAGTAACTTGTATTGTGTTGCGGTTGTCACGAAGAAAGTTGATGGAGAGAGAGAGACAAAGACAAGATGAATAGATGACGACGAGATGACCTTGGTTCTACGAGAAAAGGAAAAGTCCACAAAAATGTCCACTAAATGTAGTGTTAGAACTCCTGTCTGGACTGGTGTCTAAAACAAAAAGACGTGAAGTGGTATTATCAACTCGTTCAAGGAACGATCTATTCTTTGAGAAATTATAGTTCACCCCCAATTATTGGGGCAGTTTCACTTAAAATCTGGGTCATTTCTTGTAGCTCTCCGGGAAACTAACTGACACGACCGTCTCGCGCATGCGAAAGTTCTTGTGATTTTTGTCGGTTATACATCTGAGTACCAGGTTCACTGGTCTTTGGATGCAGAAAACATATTAGACTTGGAGTGCCCATCATTATACAAGAAGGAAAAAGAAGCTTGGGACACCTTTTTTTCTCGTGGTTTAGAACTCTCTTGGGCAATTAAAAAACCGAAAATCTTTGAGAATATAAACATAAATATTAATGAATATAAATAGTTCAATTTCAAACAATTCAGCTTAACATAAATAGACAGTTTAGTTCTATTTGACGCCAAGAGAGAACCCGATCAGGTACTACCACTCCATGCCAGAGTGGACCTGGGAGCGATGCCAGTGAAGGAGTACTCCGTATTCGCCAAAACTTCAGTAATTCTGGAGCCTCATCATCAAATTGTTTAGCGTCATTTCAGGACATTCATTGGAGTGGGGGTCACACCTCTCTGTAGAGACGCAGTCATTGTATTCTACAGCCCCAGCCGACTGGGCCAGCTAAGATTAACGTTCTTAAATATGTCAAATTTTCTTTCGAAAAGAAACTTATTGCTTACATTGAAGAATAAAGAATATTTCAAACAGTTGCAAAATATTTTAATAACCAAGACTTTTTTAAAAGTCTACATTTATATAGAAAAAAATGAAAAATCTTCTTGCCTTGTCGATTGGCTTAGGATACACTGACTATATCCTCTGCACTTTAAGACCACTCCCACCAAAAGGGGAATCCTAGGTATAACACTAAACAACGTATGTTTAGGCCACACTTCAGAACATTCTAGAAAGTGAGGAGTAACCCTTCTTCTCATTACTCCCAGGTCCACTTTGACTTGTAGAACTTTTAATTGTTAGAGTTCCATTTATGCGTTAAATCGAACAATTCAAACAATATTCGTATTTGATAGGACCATGCACAAAAAATATTTTAAGAAACAACAAAAAAAAATGTAAAGATGAACATACAATGAATACAATTCCCAAACTCCTTGGCAGAAAATGACCCTGATTGACAAGCCGTTAAAATCATACAATTAAAGATTTCGCAAGTTGGTCAAACCGAAAGATTAACGAAATGTATTTTTCAATACGTCTAAAGAAAATGGTCATTAACACCCAGAAATCTGTAAAAACTAGAATTTTATACATCTGCGGACATCTTTAGCCCCCCCACCTCATTCTTTTCATTTTAGATATAGTTGAATTGATCAATACTAGAAAATTAGCGCTTGCGAATAATTCTTTTAATTTTGAAGGTTTTACGCCGATTGAAGAAAGTTGTCGTTTTGTTTCATCTTTCTTGATTCTTTGACGGAAATGTCATGTCGATTTTGTAACGACACGAATTTCCCTGAGGCTTGAAAACTTTTCTCTACCTTCGAGGCAAAAGAAGTATTCTTCCTTTCCTAAGAATCCATTACAAATTCCTGGCAAATTTCTCAAGGGTTTCGATTTGATTCCTTCCTTTTTCTCTCAATTTTTCATCTAAAGGAAATTATTCTTTTCTTTTTAAATCAGTTATATTCTTCATCGAATTATTTGTCCATTTTATTATTTCTCGCACCACTTGGAGGATTCATTTGTTTTGTAATCAGCTCTTTTTAAATAATTATTAACTTGAAATTTAATTCGCTCTTTATTTTTCTATTTGAACATTCTTCTTCTTCTTCTTCTTCTTCTTCTTCTTCTTCTTCTTCTTCTTCTTCTTCTTCTTCTTCTTCTTCTTCTTCTTCTTCTTCTTCTTCTTCTTCTTCTTCTTCTTCTTCTTCTTCTTCTTCTTCTTCTTCTTCTTCTTCTTCTTCTTCTTCTTCTTCTTCTTCTTCTTCTTCTTCTTCTTCTTCTTCTTCTTCTTCTTCTTCTTCTTCTTCTTCTTCTTCTTCTTCTTCTTCTTCTTCTTCTTCTTCTTCTTCTCTAGGGAGTGTTCAGTACCTTTTCGTTGCCATTATTTCCAGGTCAACTCTGACCAGATGCGGTAGTACATGTTAGGGACTCATCTAAGTATCAAATAGATTTATTGAAAGTTATTTATATGGGATCGGAATACTTGATACCGTATAAACGGAAATTATATTGTATTAAGAATATTTACTTAAATTTGTCATTGTTTTCTAAGGATCCTTATTAGCAGCTTGAAACTATTTAACTTTGTACAGACAAATGACTTTTATAGAATTATGCAAATTATTTGAAGCTATAATTGTTTATCAAAGATGAATTATTATTATTTACTTGAAACTATAAAACCGTGTACAAACAAATGAATATGATTGAATAGAAATAATTACTGGAAACCATGTACATAGGAATATCTGAATTTATACAATAGTGTAAAAATTATTTATTTTTTATTAGAATATATGATCCGATAGATAGATGGATGAAGGGATGCATACTCCCCTTCCCTAAAAAAGGGGGACCTCGGATTAGCCAAAAACTACCGAGGCATAACACTTACATCCATAGCTGCCAAAATCTACAATGCCCTACTACGAAACCGAATAGAACCCAAAATCGACAACATACTTAGAAAAAACCAAAATGGCTTCCGAAGAAATAGATCCACGACCTCACAAATATTAACCATCCGCAGAATCCTTGAAGGTGTACGGGCAAAGAACCTACAAGCGACATTAATATTTGTCGACTTTACCAAGGCTTTCGACTCCATTCCCAGAGGAAAGATGGAACAAATCCTACTAGCGTACGGCATACCTAAAGAAACCGTAACGGCAATAACGATTCTCTATAGAAACACTAAAGTAAAAGTACGATCACCGGATGGAGACACAGAATACTTTGACATTGTAGCAGGAGTACTACAAGGGGACACGCTGGCCCCGTACCTCTTTATCATTTGTCTAGACTACGTACTTAGAACATTGATTGACAAAATCAAAGAGAATGGCTTCGAACTGACGAAAAAAAGAAGCAGAAGATACCCCGTAACAACAATTACCGATGCCGACTACGCCGATGACATAGCGATACTGGCAAATACACCTGACCAAGCCGAAACACTTCTGCATAGTTTAGAACGAGCAGCAGCAAGCATAGGCCTCTATGTTAATGCACACAAAACGGAATATATGTGCTATAACCAAACGGGGGCCATCTCCACTCTAGAAGGAACCCCACTTAAACTCGTAGACAAATTCACGTACCTAGGAAGCAGCGTCGAATCAACCGAAAAGGACATCGAAACGAGGTTAACGAAAGCATGGACAGCTATCAATAGGCTATCGATTATATGGAAATCAGACCTAACCGATAAAATGAAACGCAGTTTCTTCCAGGCAGCGGTCACATCGATACTGCTATATGGATGCACTACATGGACGCTAACAAAACGACTGGAGAAGAAGCTAGATGGCAATTACACAAGAATGCTGCGTGCAATCCTGAACAAGTCCTGGCAGCAACACCCCACAAGACACCAACTGTACGGCCACCTGCCCCCTATCACGAAAACTATTCAAGTTAGACGAACCAGACATGCAGGACACTGCTGGAGAAGCAGAGATGAACTCATAAGAGATGTACTCTTATGGATCCCCACACATGGCCGCGCAAAAGCAGGACGACCAGCTTGAACGTACATTCAGCAGCTATGTGAGGATACAGGTTGTTGTCCTGAAGACCTACCTAGGGCGATGAACGATAGGGAGGAGTGGCGAGAGAGGGTCAGGGATATCCGTGCTGCCAGCACGATATGATGATGATGATGATATACATGTGAAAAAAAAGAAAAGAAAAGAAAAGAAAAACAGTTAAGGAACAATTATTCAAAACATCTTAGTATAAAATAAGCCTAGACGGGTTGATATACTGTTAAAAGCAATTAATCAAAAATAAACGATATAGGATGCAAGTTCGCTGTTGTCACCATAAAACTTGAAGAGAAAATAAATGTCCTCCTGTTCTTCTAAGTCACATAAAGATCCTGTGGTGGCTCCTTTTAAAAGTCTCCAATAAAAAAGATAAGAAAGTTTTCAAGTATTGCTATAAAACACGTACAATTAACATCAGTCATTTGTTTGCACATAGTTTGTTCTATTTAACCTATTGGTAGTTAATAAATGAGCCTAAGCTCATTTGTTTACATTCAGTTAAATGGTTCAAAGCATTGGTGTGTGTCATTAACAATTCTATTAAACACGTGTCATTTGTTTACAAATGTAAAACACTTCTATTTCTAACAGTTCAATTTAGCATAAGTCATTTGTTTGCACTTTGTTTAGATGTCAAACAGTTCTATCTGAACTATAGATAGGACCTTTTTAGGATCCGAGCAGACCTGGGAACAACGGTAATGAAGTAGTACTCTGCGTTCCCCAAAAGCTCCAAACCTGGAACCTCACCATCACATACAGTTTAGTGTCATATTCAGGACACTTGTTGGGGAAGTCTTAGAGGTCTGCAGAGACTCCGTCGATGTATTCTACTGTCCCAGCCGACTGGGTTACGTTTTCCGACATTTGAGAAAGTTGTGTTGTTGGTTCACTTTCTTGCCTCAAGCGGACACCCCATTATTCCATGTTTAATCATTTGCATCTACCTAACCCCTCTTCTCGAACAGAGTGCGAATCAAGATCAAATCTTTAGTGGAGTTTAACAGATCTAAATCCAGAATTTTCCTTCAAGACGGTTTGTCATACCAAGGTTAAAGATCCCAGTCTGCAATGCTAAATAAGAATAAGTAGAGGGAGGATACTTGGATTAATACTTCTTCCAAGATTATAGTCATTATGTGAAAGGCAAAAAAGCCTCGTCCAGGTTTTGAACTTGTGTCACCGTATCCATTTCCAACAACAGTAATCATTACCGGAAACGGATATGTCCTTTCCTCCGACACTAGGCAGACGTAAGGGGACAACTCGGGTTTGAAATTTGACTCTGAGACGTGACGAGGTAAAGCCTACAGTTAAACACCAGTCACGAAGATGAAAGGACAAACGAGAATTGTAGTCTCCATTTTGAAGTGAGCACTGAAAAGGGGTTTCACACCAGACGCGCCACTGTGGAGAAGAAACCAGGGAACAAGTACGGCAACAGAAAATCAGAAATGAAATTCAACGCCTGTGTCTGCTTTCTCTTTCTCTGTCCATAACATGTTGTTTCTATTTGTCCAGCTGACGTGGGCCGCTCAGTTTTCATTCTCTGTTTATTTCTCCCAGTGATTACTTAAAAAGTGTAGTAGCCAATAAACTTTTATGTTAGTGAACTAAGACAGAGTTTTGTGTGTTCGTCACCTTTTCCTACAGTGGTGCGTAACAGTACAACTTCCTATTTAGTGCAGTAACGTTTCAACATTTTATTTAGTACACACACACACACACACACACACACACACATATATATATATATATATATATATATATTAGGCTTTCCGTCTCAGACGTATAACATATTTTGGTCCTAGTGTCTACTTGATTATCTGGCGACGGAGTGCACGTATCAAGTTCCAGAAATAGGTCAAACTGGGCAAACTAGTCCTTCTTTCGGTTGGTAGCCTTTTATTATAATCTGGAACCGTTTACTTATAATCGTACAGGTTTTGTTTCATCACTTTTCTTACTAAGCCTTTTGAACTGCTCACAAAATTTGGAACATGTGAGAATTCTAATATATCTCTGTACTGTTTAAAACTGGTGTGTTTTGAGGCCGTCTTTCTTACTTCCTGAAATGGATTATTATTTTATGTTTGGTTTGGTTTGGTTTCTTGGCTTAATGGCCTATTAACCTTCACGGATTATTTAATGTCAAAGTCATCCTTGTAGTTAAAGAGTCGTAGTTCTATTTAACCCATAGATTTAGGGTGTTTATACCTTTTCCAAGTGTATTAGTATTAGTAATAGTACGACTAGGGTTTGAATTCGCTTATTACGAAGTCACAGTCCAGAACTTAAGGTAGTACACCACGGAGACACCAATTTAATATTTAAGTTTAAGGAAATAATGAAAAGCTATATTTAGGTTACTCAATTGATTTATCAACGAAAATATATTTGATACACTGAATGGAGTAAATGGGATGGAAAATGAAATGAAAAAAAAAACGATTGAAGGAAAGAAAATAATTTATATGGTAAATCTGATGAACTTGTATAATGTCTGGTGCAATGACGTACCTACCCAGTCGTATTTACCTCTCTACCTTCTCTGAGCCGGTTTGTTTCACTCTATGAGTTTTACGAGAGTGATTGTTTTTAAAAGGCTCATGGAGAATTGTCTAATATCTTTTTGAAATACTGAAACATGAAACTCCAGACGGAGTCTTGATATCGCATAATATCCCTTGACAAATGTTTCTTAAGTTATAATATCGTGTTCGTCGACGGTAATCATGTTGACTTGGTTTTAATAAGTTTCATGGCATATTAACCCTTCTGGCTTATTTAATGTCAAATCTGTTTATATATATATATATATATATATATATATATATATATATATATATATATATTGTTCGCGAATAGTTTGTAGGTAACATAATTTTTAAACGAGCCAGAATTTATTTGTTTGCAGACACTTAAATGCTTTCAAGTCTTGCGATTTAACAATAGTTATTATATTTAATATTAATGATATCTAATATTAATAATAATCCCCTGTAAAAGATTGTACAGATCTATTTAACCCATAGATAGGATGCTAACTGGTACTACCACTCCGGGTCAGAGTGGACATTAGAGTAATAGTAATGAAGGGGTATTTTACATTCCCCAAATTCCAAGACTTGATCCTCACTATCCGATATAATTTAATGAGGTATTCAGGACAGCTATGTGATATTATTATGCCAGTTCAATTTTGGACAGTAGGGACAAATTCTTTCATTTTCCAATTCTGCAAGAAGCACAAATGGATTTGGGCCTAAGTTTAAAATAATGCCTCATAGCCACTAGAATATTGCGATTATGACATAATGATATTAATTTTCATCATTTAGAGTATGCGGACTATTGTCTTTACCTTTATTGTTATATTCATAACATTTCGACTAGTGCGTTCTTCAGCCTTCTTCAGTTGTTTCAAGTTGAACTCGGCAGCCTTCATGAAAATCAACTGGAAGTTGCTGCTTCAATCCCGACGATTGATATATAACAAGGGATACTTACAATAACTTAACACTCATACTCTCTGTTATGGTTAACGGAATTAGAACAATATACCCCCTGGAATTTAATAACGGGCTCAGTTCGAAGTTTGATCTTGTTAAAATTTTGGTATAACGGTTTTCTTTCTACCTTACTGAAACAACTAATGTTGCCGATCGACGTTCTTTGTAGGACAACTTTACAACAGACATTAGATGATGACTGAATAAGCTCTAGCTGAAATAGTATTACATTAAAGACGCTTCAAACATTTCATGAAATAACGCCCTGCTTTGTCACATAATTCCAAACAAATATTCATTCTCCAAATAAATCCGGATATAAGCTGATACTGCCAGTCTTCGAATAACTCGTAGTGCTATCAACCTTATACATTAACAGGGATATACTTGTCCAAGTTCTGTGTCGTTTCATCGTCTGAATATCACAGTTATAATATCGTTAAGGTGATTAGTATAGAATCTGACATTATTGGACCAGGAAAACCGGGCCACAGTTCCGAGGTAACCTAATAAGTATCCTGACCTGAGGTGGAAGAAAGAAGCCCATCTGTCTTTCTTTATTTTACTCAAATCCTCCAACGTTGGGCGATCGATTTTCATGGAATACAGTCGTATTTTTCAGCCATTTGATTGAATTTACACGAGTCTATTCAAAACGAGTCAGTGGTTCTTTAATTTTTACTAAGAATTTCGACTTTTTCTCTTCTGTTTTTTTCTGCATTGATTTTCTTCTCCCTATTTTTGGTTTATGTATTTTTTTTATTTCCTCTGTTTAGATTTCTTTCTGCAATTCTATTTCTTCTCCATAAATGTTAACGTTACATACGATGCTAGTGACGGCAAATAGAATAGCGACATTTTTAGTTTACTTGACTGGTTGCCGTACCAAAGCAAAAGAACCAAGCCTATCCTACTATTGACCTATAAACGCGATTAGGGTAACGGTTATCACCATTGGAAAGGGGATCAGCATTCCAAGTTCTTATCCCGAAGGAAGCTGTTTGTGTTTCACACAAATGCCCTTGGGAAAGGCATGAATTTATCTGTTCTTGTGTGGGTAATTCGCAGAAGAGACTGGCTTCTTTAGACTTCGTCAAAGTAAGAGAAAGAAAACTCTGAATTAAAACTAAATGTATGTATTTACCCAACCATTCTACCCGGATCCGACACAGCGTCGATTTTTTAGCGGAGTATATCTGCTTTGAATTCAGTTTTCCTTCACTTAGATCGGTTGCTATACCAAAGTCCAGTCTGTCTTTTTATTTTATCCATAGCTTCGAGGAGAATATTAAGATTCGTACTTTTTGCAAGGGTATTGGTACCATGGAAAATATAAACAGTCTAATCCAGGATTTGAACTGGAGTCTCTGAGTCCATTTCCCACGGCTATAACAATTACAACACGTGCGAGTTTATTTAATCGCCATAACCGTGATGCCAGACGTTCCTGTAATCTGTGAACAACCTGGATGTTACTTTGCATTGATTGAACAGCAGGCTAATTAGGCAAGGTTGTTCTCTTCCTGTTGTGTTTCAATTAAGCAGATTCTACTTTACTTTGAACATTTCTCTATGCTTTACCCACTAATTGTGCCTTTCAGTGAGTTTTGCTGAATATCCGTCTCGTGTTTCTGGCGTTTGTTTGCAAAGCATACAAAGATATACAGATTCTAATTTGCGTCCTGATGCTGCTTACTCATAACTTGTGGTAGAGTATCAGAACATGAATGAATGGCGCGAATTCTTTAAAGGTCACAAACCGCACACGTGATACGATATTGAAATTGACTTGCCTTCCACAATTGAATCGACTAATCCTGCTGTCGAAGAGACGACACATAAACCGGATTCATACTTTGTCAGCTTTAGTTTGATTTACTCCTGCATTCCAAGGATATTCTTGTTAGTAAATATTTGATCATAACGAGGACATTTAAGGTTTGCTTCTAACTTTATATGCTGAGTGTTAAGCAAGGAGGTATCAAGTACCATTTCTAACGTCTTTGGTAGGACGCAACCTGGGATTGAACCCATTGGCAAACACTCTACCCACTAGGACAGGTTTGATAGGGATACCCTGAAATGAGTTTTTGCTTGTGTAAAATTTACATACAAACTATTCGTTTACAAATTATATATATATATATATATATATATATATATATATATATATATATATATGTTGCATACTACTCGTAGCCATAATGATATCAATCACAACTCTAATTTAAAACACATATTCATATACAGTCAAATACACAAAACAAATGCATGTACAAATGCAGGCGGACTCTGTTGTTCAGGTACGAACGGTTTATTAACTTCTGACTTCAGTACTTCGACACGAGGAGGGAGAGACAATTCTTAAAAATCTTTCGTAAACATACTACTCTAACCCCACCCCCAATGATCGGCACATCTCATGATATTTAAGATCTCAATTCATCTTCGCTGGTCGGGACTCGAAAAACTTAACTGCCGCCGCAACGGTAGAAAACTCAACTCTCTGCCTTTGGGACAGGGAACTCAACTCTCTACCTACATGGTCCAATGTCAACATTCAACTGACGCTTTTTCAAAATCCTCAAATTCTCAGGATCATCTCTTCTGGGCATGATGTCATCCACACTCCAGCCCCATTTTCTGTCTGGGGTTTATTATGACGGTGGTGATTGTCATATCCTTTGCGCACGAGCGTAAAACTGCACCCAATGACTGTGCACCTGAACTAAGAGCCGAATAGTTCAAAGCCCTACCAAACTAAATGATAAAATATAATTAACGAAAAATGATTCATATAAAAAAATCATTCCTTAATTATATAACATATATATATATATATATAATGGGGCATATTAAATAATCTACAAGGGTTGATATGCCATAAAAACAAATCTTTAAATTGTTGCTTTTTCGCTGATCCCTATAGGTTGATATAGATTCTCATAGAAATCAGAGTTATGTATACGTTATAATCTACCAAACTGAATTTTTCATAATAGGTTGATTTAGCTTAGCCTGTGTCAAGTGGGGGAGGGGATAATAAAAAGTCAGGGACGAATAAACCTACTTTAGTTGAAATTGTCTCTGAAACTAACCCTCAAATAACTACTGCACGGTTGGATGTCGTTACTACTAAATTAGGTTAAATATGATTCTAATCTAAAATACTTGGGCGCTTAGTAGAATTGAACTCATAACTCGAGTTATAATTGATGAGATTAGTTTCCTCACCTTAACTTTAAACCTATCGCCCCAAAATGATAGATATAATTTACTCAGTAAAATGGAACATTTTTCTGGCATTGCACAAAAAATGAATATATTTATTCAATCCCTCAGCGGGGTGAGTGAGTCCCCGTTGTGTAGTGGCTAATTTGCTGGACTCTGACGTCATAGAAAGCGAGTTTGAATTCCAGTCGCGTTATTACGTTCACTTTCGTACAAATACTCTTTGAAAAGGCATGAACTCAGTCGTTTGAACCAGCTATGAGTTTAATAGCACAGCTCCTGTTCTTCTACAACGATGTATTTGGCATTAAATAACACACGAATGTTGATAAGCTATTAAACAATATTGATTTGTTGTACTTTATAGCACACCAATCCTTGTGAATCATTTAATGCCAAATCCTGTTTATACATATATTAGGATTTGTATATGTTGGCATTAATGAAACGTGAATCGTAAATAGCCTCGTCCAAGATTTGAACTCGAATCACCGATTCCATGACGAAAACTCTTACACTAAGCGCGCCTCTGAAAGTGTTTGAATTTACCCAACCCCATCACCAAACGCAGGATGTGATACAAGGTCATGTTTTGAGTAATATAAAGCTGGATTGAATGCAGATTTTCCTTTTTCTAGACTGGTTGCCTTAAGCAATGTTAAAGAACCCAGTTTGTTCAACTACTTAACTATAACTGGAAAGAGAGAAGAGACGGATTCATGTCGCATCCGTTACTCTAATCGTGCCTCTTCAAAATCTGTTGACATCGAAGTTTCTATGCTCGAATATCAGAACCGGCCGACTTAAAAACCTTCAGCATCTGTTGGTTAACTTCCGTTTTTGCTATAAAGTAACTTTCTACTTGGCATCCTGTCATGCGCTGTCGCCATGCCCACCGACTACTTGATTAGTCTTAGCCGAAGAAAGTGTTCTAACTTCCTGGTGAATAACTGGAGTCTATTCAATATGGCTGATCAATCACACATGCCAGTATGACTTGAGTAAGGTGTTTGATAGTAACATGCAGTTGTGAAGTGAATGACAGAAAAATGGATTAGAAAAGCACTGATGACACTCATATGACGAAATTATTCGGTGATAAGAAGCGAAAAGGTTCAGCAAGAAGGAAAACGATGAACTAAGGGAATAGCAAAGAAACATAGAAGAATAACATGGCGCTCAAGAAAAAAAAAAAAAAAAAAAAACAAGAGAAAGGAATTGGGAAAGATGCGAAAAATAAAAGATCCCGAACAGAACTGGTGGAAAAGAAGGAAAAGATAGTAAAAAGAAAATACGAAAGAAATGATGAAAGAGAGATAGAGAAAAAGGAAGGAAACGGGAGACGATTAATTCTAAGAAAATGAGTACATTTAGAAGACTAGGAAGTCGAAGCTAAAGAAAGAAGAGCTCAATAACAATAAGAAGAAAAAGAAGTAGTCACCAATCGATTTTGCCTTGTCAAAAGATCAGTGTAAACGTGAAGTTAAATAATTACCAAGACCTTGCCAGAGAACTGAAAAAATGAGCAACATGAAAGCACAATGATACCAATCGTATTTGGAGCCTATGTAGCAGTCCCCAAGAATCTGGAGAAAGACTGGATGAACTGCAGATTATAGAATTATATATATTTACTAACACCTCTATAGATGCAGGCTATGACACGGGGTCAAATTTTTAAGCGGAGGTTTTAATTCTAAGCTTTCTTTCTCTGAGATTGGTTGCCATACCAAGTTTAAAGAGCACAACCTCCTCTACTAATTACCCATACCAGGAGGGAGAAAAATTGCACTTATAAATCCCCCAAGGGTATTAGCAATTTGTGAAATGGAAACAGCTTCGTTCAGGATTTAAACTTGGGCGGTCCAGCCTATCTCCAACGAAGATACCCATTACTCACTTCCGCCTCCATATATATATACATATATATATATATATAAAATAAAAATATCTTTCTATTTTTTGATCTGGCCCCTTCTTCATTCCTCATTCTTATCCTTTTCACTTTAAACCTATATTTTTCTGATCATCTTTCTTTGCATCTGTCTGATCTGACGATATATTTTCATTAAAAAGTCGCCAGAAGCCATTAGCAATATTTTAGCGTGCAACGCGCAAGCGTGAAAGAACCGGAAGTTGCTGTAGAACGGAAATAAAACGAAAATAGAAACACTCGGCATGCTTAGACGCTTGCTTGTCACGCCACCGGGATCTGTGCAGTCATGACTCTTTCTTATCTGGGAACAACGAAAGTTAAAGAAAACAAATTTAGTAAATAAATGAAAAAATAGATCGATAAGTAAACAAATAAAATCTGTGTGTAATGTGAGCTGCTTAGTCGGAAAATTTAAAGCGTAAAAATATCTATCAAATATCAATTGCAGAAAAGAAAGTTGCAAAGGCAAGCCATTTCTACTTAGTTGATTTACTGAATCTAGAACAAGAATATCATTTCTTTTGCACAATGTATATTTGTACAAGGAGTGGGAAGTCCCTGTGGCGTTATGGCTAACGCGCTTGACCACGACAGACTTGTGAGTTAAAACTCCAGTCGCGCCATTACATTCACTTTCAGACCAATACCATTTTGAAATGTGTAGGTTAAATAGTACAACTGCTATTCATCTACGAATATATATTTGACATTAAATAAACCCACGGAGTTTGATATGCTTTTAAACAAAAAACCAAACGAACCATATTTTTGCAGGCATTTATCTTTAGTTTATTTGGGTTGGTTTTATTTTATGGCATATCAACTATTGTATGTTATTTATTGTCAAATCCATTTTTATACATATAAACAGATCTATTTCAAACTATTTAGTTTAGCATCAGTTCAGTTTTTGTTTACATACAGTTCATCATCATCATCATGTACCGCTAGCACGGATATCCCTGACCCTCTATCGCCACGTCTCCCTATCGTTCATCGCCTCTGGCAAGTCTTCAGGGCTACATCCCGTATCCTCACAGAGCTGTTGTATGTATGTTCTAGCTGGTCGGCCTGCCTTTTCTCGGTCATATGTGGGGATCCATAGGAGTACATCACTTATGAGCTCGTCCCTGCTTCTCCAGCAGTGTCCTGCATGTCTGGTTCGTCTAACTTGGATAGTTTTCGTGATGGGAGGTAGGTGGCTGTATAGTTGTTGCATTGTGGGGTGTTGCCGCCAGGACTTGTTCAATATTGCTCGCAACATTCTTGTGTAATTGCCGTCTAGCTTCTTCTCCAGCCGCTTTGTTAGCGTCCAAGTAGTGCATCCATATAGCAGTATCAACACGACCGCTGCATGGAAGAAACTGCGTTTCATTTTATCGGTCAGGTCTGATTTCCATATGATCGATTGTTTATCGATAGCTGTCCATGCCTTCGTTAGCCGCGTGACGATGTCTTTTTCGGTTAATGAGACACTGCTTCCTAGGTAGGTGAACTTGTCAACCAGTTTCAGAGAGGTTCCGTCTAGTGTGGAAATGTCGCCTGTTTGATTAAAGCACATATATTCAGTTTTGTGTGGATTGATATGGCGGCCAATGCCTTTGGTGGCTCGTTCCAAACTATGCAGTAGTGTTTCGGCTAGGTTGGGTGTATTTGCTAGGATCACTATGTCATCGGCGTAGTCGGCGTCGGTAATTGTTTTTGCGGGATACCTTCTGCTTCATTTCTTTGTCAGCTCGAAGCCGTTTTCTTTGATTTTATCAATCGATATTCTAAGCACGTTGTCTAGACAGTTGATAAAGAGGTATGGGGCTAGCGTGTCCCCTTGTAGTACTCCTGCTACAATGTCGAAGTATTCTGTGTCCCCATCCGGTGAACGTACTTTCACTTTGGTGTTTCTATAGAGAATCGTTATGACTGCGATGGTCTCTTTTGGTAGGCCGTATGTGTGTAGGATTTGTTCCACCTTCCCTCTGTGAATGGAATCGAAGGCCTTAGTAAAGTCGACAAACAGTAATGTCACCTGTGGGTTTTTTGCTAGGATATCCCAGATTGCCTATCTTCCACTGAGCCTCTAATCCTATCTATCTGATTTTGTATGTATTCTGTCTGTTCCTTTAGATATATAGTGTCTCGAATCTGTGTCTCAATTCTAATACATATTTATCTCTAATATCTCTGTTGTTAAGAAGAGCCCAATCATAGAATTTGATGGTCGCTGTTCGTGGGGCGTTTTTTCGTAGGCTTAGTCGTATTTTTAAAGTGAGTATTCGGTGATCGGAGGACACACCCTCGAAAGAGGAGTATGCCTCGCAATTCATTGCGCTATTTTTCTATTTCTTGTTTATAAAGACGTATGCTATCCGTGCTTTACTATTGTTCGCGTATGTGTAGGTCCATAATTTTCCCTCCCTTTTTTGATAGTTTGTATTGAGACATGTTAATCTATTTTCTATCATGAAATCTGTTAGATGTTGTCCATTCCTTTTTGACGTGTTATGTAGGCTGTATTTGTTGTTTCCGTTTTTCCCGATTTGGGCATTCATATCTCCACCAATGACTAGCACGTTTTGTTTCGGAATGCTACGCACTAGAGAGGATAGCTCATCGTAGAAGGCAACTAGTTCAGTTTCTTCGCTAACATTGGTAGGGCTGTAGCAGGAGATGATTGTTGCTCTGGGATTCCCATTAAAAGTAGCTGCCATCATCCTAGGTTGTATTCTCTCAATGCTATTAAGTGTTTTAACGCTCTTGGTCCTATAAGCATTCCTACACCTCCTACTGTGGCATTGACAGAGTTTTTCCATGCTGCTACAGTGGCTAGCGTCCATCTATTGCCAGTATCGTGATATTTGATATCTTCAGTGTGCGTGTATCTGTGTTCTTGTATGCATAAAAAACAGGTTAAGTAAAGGAAGTCCCCAATACAAAAAAAATGTTAGGGTTAGTATCAGAAGACAAGTGAAAATATACCCAAAACTCTTATAAATATACATTAGTCTTGGACTTTAACTGAGTTAAAACTTAGGGGAAAAGAAAGCCCCCCCCTCTTTTTACGTACACATGGGAAGCAGCATGATGGACGTAAAGGTATGCGAATAAACCCTCTGACGGCCAAACGCAATGCCTAACCTGGTCCTGGACGTGTGAGTCTTGCGGCTCAACACTCAGGATTCGTTAGTTCGATCGAGGAACTACTGCTGCCCATCTATAAGAGTGGCTTCTATAGATGAGAATAAAAACAGCCATCGAAAGATAACCATGACCCACACTCAAACCACATACATAAACCGCATCGCTCTTCGCGCGATTTAAAAAGGGGCGCGTCCTGCTGAGGTTGGAGCCCTGGCCCCAGTATTCGAAAAATCAGCTACAGAGATCAAACAACAAAAACTAATAAAATGCAAACAAACTATACAAATTGCGACATTTAACGTTAGAACCTTAAATAGAATAGGTCAACTACCGGAGCTGACTGCATCGGCCTTAGAACATAAAACATACAATTAACTGTAAAAAATAATTCTATTTCAAACAATTCATTTTTGTATAAGTACGCAGTTTAAATGTCAAAAACAGTTCTATTTCAAACAATTCAGTTTAGTTTAAGTACAGTTTAATTGTGAAACACTTTTAGATAGGACTTTATCAGGTGGTATCACTCTACGCCAGAGTGGACCTAGGAACGAGTGCAATAAAAGGTACTCTACAAAGCTCTAGCATTACTGGAGCCTTACCATCAGATTGTTTAGTGTCATACACAGGACATTCGTTGGGAGAGTCTTACCCATCTGCAGAGATGAAGGCGATATATTCTGCACCCCCAGCCGACTCGCTCATTATTTTTGGTTAGGTATTTCTCACATTAATTGATTTTAACAACTTCCTAGATTTATTCTATGCCAAGGGGCTGGGGAATTGCGTTCATTGTACCTTTATGTTTACATTGAATGTGTAGCTGCTACTTATGTGTTTTTTAATACACTTATATGATATCAGATATATAATACAAATAATTTGCAAACAGCCGTATGATTTAGGGAATTCCAATCTAATACTAATAATTATATGGCTTCAAGTAATTATTTCTATTTAATTACAGTAATTTGTTTGCACACAGTTATATGGCTTCAAGTAGCTTATAATAAACATTAGAAAGCAATTATAGCTTCAGGTAACTGTAATGTTTCATAGGTAGTATATTTTTACCAAGGACGGATTTCGGAAACAAAGGACGGATTTGGGAATCGTATTCTAAAATAGACCAAATTAGACTGACTGACGCAAACTCCCGGTTCCAGAACTTTTAGAGTAACGAACAATTTGAGAAACAGGAAGTAACGAGAAAGAATTAGAGATAGGGGAGAAAAAAGAGTTAAAGAGAATAGGGAAGGGAGGTTTTTGAAAATGATCCTATAGACAAGAGAAGTTGTCAGAAGCAGAGACGACAGCGTTAGGAGTATACGTAGGCAAAGGTATCAGTCTAAGAGACTTTTCATCAAAGAATCTTGCGACTGATAGACAAATAAGTTTTCAGAATACTATCAAGACTTTACATCAAAAAAATTCGTAACCATACCACATCTTTTATAACCTGTTGCTCATTGGATAATAATAATAATAATAATAATAATAATAATGATAATAATAATAATAATAATATATATATATATATAGTAATATATATATATATATATATATATATATATATATATATATATATATATATAACAACATTTTGCGACTCAAAATTTTTCATTTGATACTTTTACTGTTTGTTTCTTTTATTGACGTTTTGTTATACTTGAAAATTTCATTCGCTACCTTCCAATACGAACTCGGTAAGCATACCCACCAAAATCTCCATTCGACCATACAAAATAACCATCCTTAATACAAATAATTCTCAATGACCTGATATCAAGTATTCTCATCGAATACGAGTAATGTTTAAACACATCTATTTAACAAATAGATGTGACCCAATCATTAACTATCACTACTGGTTTTACCCAGTAGTAATGACAATAAGGAGGTACTGGGGACTCACTATCAGATGTATTTTTGCGTTCTACTTAGAACATCTTTTTTGTGCTAGAGGTCGAAAACTTTGCAATCTGCTGGGAATAGAGCTAACGTATTCTTTGCCCCACTGAAAAGGCAAACATCTATCTGAAATAGACTCATTAAAAACAAAAATTTCAATGCAGATTTCTATGCATCATTATTATACTTCCTTCACGTGTCAATGAGGTAAATGAGGATAAATTTAAGAAAAAAAACATCATGAAACGATAAAATGTAGATTTTAACAAACATAAGCTTAATTATAACTATATACATAATATTTGATTGAGGAAAGGATTTATTGCATGATTGACTGCTTTCGTTTTCTTTTACTTTAACTTTGTGATCCAGTGGAACGACAAAATTCACAAGATGTCAAGTTATTTTTGGTCGATTAACTCTATATCTGGCTTTTAAGTACGGACATATTGATTTATCTGAGTATTTATTTACATTCGCTTAGTTTGGCACAAGGCAAGAAGTATGTGGTATACGATAAGAATCGAACCCCATAACAATGGTTACTTGCCTTAGCTTGCTAACCAATATACTGAGTCTGTATTTACAGTTTTTAATAATTCCAGCTTAGTTTGGCACAAGGCAAGTAGTATGGGGTATCCAATGAGAATCAAATTCATTTGCAGTAACCTGATAGCCTATTTTGCGCCCGAGTGTGTATTTATAGTTTAAGAGAAGGAGACGACTTATAGCATTTGTCTATATTAGTTCAGACAACGTTTTTATTCATGTTTCTTTCTTTCTGTAAAATATCCGTGAAATTGAAAAAGCAAAGACAAGCCATGTTCTAATAATAAGAAAAGACAAGACGTCCATCGTTTTTTAAATCGGCAGTTGCTGTTCTAATCATCTGTTTGTTATTGAGAATGACAGCTGGATGCATTAGGACCTTGATGAGCGGACAGATGAAGACAAAGATACATAAATAAACAGAAACTTGAAATGACAAGATGAAATAATAAAAATAGTTCAGCTTTAGTCCTCATTTAAATATGCCAAACTTCAAAGATCTTGCATGACATGAAAATCACCGACCTTTTTTATTTAATATAAAAATCAGTCATGATCACACACGCACACACACGTTGGAATTTAACTTAAATAGCTGTCTCTGTACGTATATTATACAAACATTTTTGCCAGAGAAACATTTGTACGATAATTATTCATTGCTATGAACTTTATGGTGCAATGCCTCAATTATGAAAATTATTATAAAAGATACGACAAGGACTGATTGAAAAGATTAAAACTTTTGATTTTACATGGAAGCTTTAATTGACTTTATTTTTTCTTTTAAAGGAATTACCATTTTTCTTTTAAACGAATTACGTCGCTATATCTTCCCCCTGTATTATATAAGTTATGTCGCTGTCCACACGTCATTTTTTAAATTCTGAAGGGAAAAAAGAGATTCATACTCGATATTGTTATCACTCCTAGTGAATATTCATATATATATATATATATATATATATATATATATATATATATATATATATATATATATATAGTCAACCCTGACTCTACCTCATTGACTGGTCCTAAAAGCCGTAACGTATCACGGATTTTGACGCAAACCGGCTGCTATGCCTTATGTGACTTATAAGGCAGCACCCCACAAAGCAGCAGCTGTACGGACACTACCTCCATCAGAAAAACTATCAAAATTAAATGAACCAGACATGCAGGACACTGCTGAAAAGTACGGACGAACTCATAAGTGACCTACTCCTGTGGACCCCTTTACATAGACGATCAAAGGCAGGACGACTAGCTAGAACCTACATACAGCAGCTCTGTGAGGATACGGGATGTATTCCTGAAGACCTGCCGGAAGCAATGGACGATAGAGAAAGGTGGCGAGAAAGGGTCAGGGATATCTGTGCTGATGGCGCGACATGATGATGATGATGATATTACTGACCTTGTGATGTAAAAATTTCAATGTAAACATTTTATTGTACATTATATACATTTCTATGCATTTTTTTATCAAATTTCTTTGATATTTTAAAAATACTTTATGCATTTTATTTATTTAAAATATCTTCTTAAAGGAAAATTATTTATTTCATCTTCTTTTATAGGATATAAGTGACGTAGCTGACTGACGTAACGTTGGATGTGATGACTTTCTTTGAACTTAGTCGGGAAAAGTGAGATGAAGGCGAATTTAACGTCGGTCGAAATAATATAAAACACAGTATTTCTCTGTTTGTCATGTCTGTCTGTCACACACACACACACACACACACACACATATATATATATATATATATATATATGTGTGTGTGTGTGTGTGTGTGTAAGTGTGTGTGTGATTATGATAAAAAAGTGTGATAAAAATTTAATTCCATGAGTGTCTTTATTCCGTCAAATATTTACAATGCTCTATGTACGAAAACGCAGGACAATATTTTTCACATCCATATATACAGAGTCGTGATTTGTAACTGCCTTTTATAATTATCCTACTTTATACTCAATATATATGTTGAGTTCTCGCTTAGAGTCCGTTTTCTCTTGCCTAATTCGTCGAGTGAAGAAAATCAAGTTCGACATTCTGGTCTATTATTAAACTGTTTGTTTGTCCTTTTCTTTTCTCTTCTAAGTTTTGGCACCAGATATATACAAATAATAGAATCATTTGGCGGTATTACTCATAACTTCTCCCCTTTCAGGTACCTAGTTCTCTTGCAGTGGTTTAACCCGCCATCGAACGCGGCCTGTTGCCCTTGTTTTAGTGTCCCCACTTTTTAAGGCTTTTTCGGAGAAAGTTCAAAGGTGCCCAACAAAATATCAGAACTAGATCATATAATTTAATCAGCGGAAAGGGAAAAAGTGTTGATGGTTTACATTTCCACATCATCGGTAACGTGTCTTTTACGACGCACAATGTGACCATTTGCCCACTTTTCAACTCCATCACGATAGTCATCGGCAAGGATCGATTGAACAGATAAAAACATATGTTGTACAACGCCATGTTTACGGTTAAATCGGTTACCTTTAACCATACATAGGGAGTGTCATCGTGGTGTAATGGTTAAAGCGCTTGACTGCGGAATTGTAGTAAGCGAGTTCGTACTCCAGTCGCGCTATTACGTCCACTTTCGGGCAAATACCCTTGGGAAAGGTATGAACCCCCTTATCCTCCCAGCTATGGGTTAAATAGTACCACTACTGTTCTTCTTGGTGAATGGCTTTGGCATTAAATAACCTACAAAGGTTGATATGCCATTAAACAAAGGAACCGAACCGAATTAACCGTACGTATTTCTTCCGAGAAAATACCGTAAAAATTGGCGTATGATAATGGGTAGGAGGATGTTACGGTTCAAAAGTTCTTTCGCAGATGAGTAACTATTGGGCACATTCTGCTTTGGAGATCCACGGTAGCTTTTTTAAGAATGTCGGGAGGATGTCGAGTGTAGTCCCCTTTTCTTTGAGTTTTAAGAGTACACTCATGAATGTATCCACAAAACACTCTATTTGAGCATTTAGTTGCGGACAGAATGGCAGTGACTGGATGTATTGAATGGCTTTTATTTGCAGAAAATTACAAATTCTGCCGAAGTAAATGTATTACTGTTATCTGAGACCTAAATATCTGGAATATCAAATCTGCTAAAACTTGTTGTAGCTTTATAATAGTTTCACCGGAAGTGGCATGATTCATGATGAATACTTCTGGTCACTTCCTTAAAGCGTCAATTAGGATCAAATAATGTTGGCCATTGATAGAATGAACAAAGTCAACGCAGCTTCATGACCAAGGAATAGGCCATGAGCAAAGTTCATATTTGCTGCTAGTTGAAATTGGGAACAAGTGTTTACAATTTCTCTTGAATGCTTGTCCATATTAAGCCAATATACATTAAGAGTTTAGGTCCCTATATGGCTAATTTCCTGAAAACTAAATTGTTTGAGGATGTTGATTTACATTTTATATAGTCCACTACACATTCGACGAAAAGAACGCAACGGTCGACAAAAAATGATCGACCTTTGTAGAAAGGTTGAAATTTTGGTCAGTCGATGCGGTGGAAATAGGTAATTTTTTGTAGTAATTAATCAGAAGCATTAGCTTTACTGACCACTGTTGCAGCAACTGATAGTAATCTGACAGTGGATACCAATACTGTATTTAATAACCCCTCCAGTCGTGCAGGATATGACACAAGGCCAATTCTTAAGCGGAGTTTAACAGGTTTTAATTCAGAGTTTTCCTTCTCCTTGACTAGTTGCCTCACCAAGGCTGAAGAACCTAGTCTGCCCTACTATTTACTCATAGCTGGAGGGAGAATAATTGGATTCATACCTTTCCCAAGGGTATTAGTGCTATGTGAAATGCAATCTGTCTCGTCCAGGATTTGAACTCGTGTCACCGTGTCGATTTCCTACGACGAGAACCTTTACACTACGGGCACCAATACTGTGCTGCCTTCCAGGCCCACGGATACTGCGGCAATAACGGAATATCCGGTTTGCTTGCGATAAGAATCAGTAAGTCTTAATAATTGATGTCCGTCCCTAAAGTCCAACCCCTCCTCAACGTGGCAGGGCGGTGGCAACAGGTAGTGCCAGAGTCATGCCGTCGGGAACTTTGGTTCCTGGTAGGGCCACCCAAGGCAGATTGGCCTGGCACCTAGCGCTATTAGGGCCGCAACCCGGCTAAAGGGGCTCTGGTGAAAATCCAGGAGGTGTCTGTTCCGGCAACCGGCCTCGGGTCGCTCTATCTGTGGAAAATCTGCGGCAAACAGGGCGTTTTTCCGGGTAGGACATGGGACCCTTTCCTCAATCAAATTCTTCAATGAGCAACATATTACTTGCTCGGGAGGAAGCAGGTTCAACCCGACCAGGGTGAAAGCCGATACAAGTAAGTAAGTAGTAATAATTGATCTGCTCGTCTGATTTTATCGTTCGACTGGTATTTGATGGTGAAATCATAATCTAAAAGAATTATGATTAACGTTTTAGACTGTCTACAGTATAGACTGGGATGCCTCTCTTGGATCCCAAAATACTCACAAGGGGCTTGTGATCAGTTTCAAGGATGTCATGTTGTTCATATAGCATTTTATGAAACTTTCTGATCGCAAACACGATTTTTAAGTCTTTTTTCAGTTTCGTCGTAATTACACTCAGCAAGAGGTAAGGGATCTGGATGTATGAACAATGACTTTTTCACCTCCTGCAGGAAACATACGTGAAATTACAGATACGATTCACAAGTCTGAAACATCAGACACAACAATAATATCCATCGATGAATTTTAATATGTTAACAATATTTCATAACCAAGTAAAGACTTAGTCCTCTCAAAAGCTAATTGATATTCTCTTGACAAGTTCGATGGAACTTCTTTTTTCAAAAATGATTGAGGGGACCGCACAGCCGGTGCATTTCTAAAAAATCTACGAACTAGACTGACGAATGAGCATAGAATTGTTACGTTTGTCGATGCTGTTGTGTAGAGAATAGCGTAAATATATTCTGGGTCTTGTATACGCCTAATATACTAGCTTAGCTAGCGACGGAGTGCCGTGGGTGTACTTAGCAGATTCAATGCAGTCACAAGATAACATCAACAAAGTGGTTTCACAGGAAAGAGGAAAATAAAGGATGATGGCAAGATGTAATTTATTGTCTGTGGATAGAATGACAGATATTTCCTTTCGCAGATAAGATCAACAAATACCGGAAAAAAAGGAAGTATGTAAGTTCCGATAACCAGCCATAAACAGAAAATACGTGAGGCTAAGAAGAAGTTCATGTTCCTGCATGGGACTTGAAAAGACAATATAAGGTCTGTAATTTTGGACGGAAGGCAGAGATCCGCTGGTCGCTCAAAAGAAGGGGGAGATCCGCTGGCCTCTCAAGCGAAGGCAGAGACCCGCTGCTCACTCAAGCAGACCTGTCAGCTCCTCGTGTGTGTTCTCCGGCCGTCGCACTACTTCACAAAGTGGGTCCCCGCCACCGAAGAAAGATATGTGCGAACTCTCTTTGACTGTATTCCTACTTTACACAAACGTCACCGTCGAAGAATAAAAATACAAATTATATTTTTATATATCTACGAGTTTTTCGTTGTTTGTCCAACGGTACGATATACCACATATAGCTACTTTTATAAAAATAAACCATTATAGATTTTTTACTCGATTTTCGAAAAAAATTCACATTTTCAGTGTATAAACGAAATCCATAACGCTGAATTCGATTAAATACCCCATTCAAACGTTCTCCTGGATTAGAACCGGTGACAGTTATTTCATCGACGGAAGGGGCAATAACTCATAACTCTGTCAACATAGTATCCGTTACCTGTTGGAATATGGATGGCACCAACTTTACTCCAAATGGAAAAATCGAAACATCTTATGAATATTGAGCATAAAAAAACTTGTTATCATCATCATCAATTTCCCTCTGGAGGTAGAATTCAGTGAGGTCAAGCTTTGGGAAACAGTTTCTACCATTGTTTGATAAATAGGTCTTCTGGCACGGAGGTGAATTCAACGCAAATAAGGCATTTAAATTGATCTTCTGTTTGCGACTTCAGTTAAAATCTTTCATATTCGCATTTGACGAACCCTGCGAAAGTAATGTAGTCGTCTGCCTCGCGTTTGGCTAACTTGAAACAGTTGAATAGGGAAAATTGTTTCCCAAATATTTAACAAGATTGCTTTACTGTGTATGTGTGAAGTCTAAATCGTTAGGTTGTTTCAAAAGGATAAAATTTATGAAACGTTCGTGTTCGACTATTCTACGTTTTCTGGCAAGAAAACATGTTTTCCACAAACCGTTTTTGTTTTCAAATTCATTGAGAAAAATGTTTTTTTTCAGCGTTTGTACTATGCATCAGATTCATGTTTGTTGCTGTAATTGTAAAGATGACAGTCAACTGCAATTTCTGAACTGTTAGAATTTGCAGCTACCAGTCGAATATTAAGACACCGAGACAGGGAACTTAGTAAACGAAGCAGTACTTGTTCGAATTGCTCCTGCTGTTGCCTTAGAATTTCCGCTATAATTGCTATTGTTGGATTCTTAGTTTCTCTGTACAACTATTCAGTTCTCACTCAGTGTCCTTTTTTGCCTTGTTCATTAGGTTAATTAAATAAAGTCGACATTTTAATCTATTGTCAAAATGTTCACCAGTCATTTTTATTTTTATTAATATTTTCACCCAGTGGATTGTGTCACTAGAATTTATGTTGAATCAGATGATCCCATTTACACCTAACAGGTGTGTACAAATAGCAATTGATGGTGCTCGTTGTAAATGGTACCTGGCGTAGGAAATGAACCGGTGATCCGATTTCAAATCCAAGACGAAGCTGTTTGAATTTTACATGGCACTAATAGCCTTGGGAAAGGTATGAATTCATCTATTCTCCCTTCAGCTATAGGTAAATAGTAGGACAGGCTGGGTATTGTAGCCGCTTAGAATTTAACCTTGTATCACTTCCTGCTCGTGCCAAAGGCATAGTAAATACGTAGAAATAGATTTGTTAAGTACTAACTAACTAACTATATATATATATATATATATATAGATTGCTTGTTTGTTTGGGTTTTATGGCATATTAACCTTTGTAGGTTATTTAATGCCGAATCCATTTTTATACAAACAAACAGTTCTATCTCAAACAATTCAGTTTAGGATAAGTCCACAGTTTAATTTTCAAAAACATTTCTATTTCAAGCTACTCAGTTTAATCAAACAGTTCTATTTCAGTTTTTTGCCTAAGTACAATTTCAAAGTCAAAAACAGTTCCATTTCAAAAGATTCAGTCTAGCACATAAAACAATTCCATTTCAAACAATTCAGTGTTGGATAGGTTCGTTGTTTAAATGTCAAAACTGTTCAACTTCAAGCAGTTCAGTTTATCATAAGTACACACTTTAGTTCTGTTTGATCCATAGTACGCTATCAGGTGCTGCCACTCCGGGTCAGAGTGGACCTGTGAGCGATGGCAATAAAAAGATACTTCGCATTCCTCCACACTCCAGCATTACTGAAACCTCACCATCAGATAGTTTAGCGTTATATCGAGGGCATTCGTTGGCGGGGAGGGGTACTACCCTTCTACAGAGATGCTGTTATTGTATTCTACAGCCCCAGCCAACTGGACAAGATACATATAGATGTGTGTGTGTGTGTGTGTGAGCATGTTTGTGAAGAAAGATATGTTAGGTCGTATAGTTCTACTTTTAAAATTCGTATAAATGTTGTGTATGTTACTAAATGAAATATAATATAGTATTCCTCAGCTGACACGTTTAAAAAATAACGCACGAACACACACACACACACACACACACACACACACACACACACACACACACACACACACACACACACACACACAAAGACTAGACATAAACACACCTAAAAAAAAATGACACTGGATCTTTGGCGATGATACATAAATTTAAATAACCAGAATACAATTAGTGAAGTCAAGAAGAAATATATTCACCGGTCATGATACGATCGGTTAGAAACGCGCGCCTAGCCTCAATTACCACTCTGAGTTATTTCCGATCGGCCATCTTCGATCAGCCACCATTGTTGGCGTCCATCTTGGCTCAGTGACTTGTTTACTCACTTACTTCATCCGACCGACAGCAGGCGAATGACTTGAATCTCAGCTTTTGACGGCATTGAAAAACTTATTAACTCTATTTACAACTTGTTATTGAAAGTAGTCGTATCCTATAGACACTTTTGTTTAGGGAAATGACCCGATTTTTATTTACTGATAAGTCGTACATATAAGAACATTTCGATACCGGAAGGAGTGTTGGTATTAATCAATGTTTTGTGAGAGTAAAAAGAGCAGCGTCTTAGCGAAAATATGTTGACAAATAAAAAAATAAAAGAAAGAAATATGTGTATGTAAGCATTTGTATACATAAACGCTAAATAGGATAACGTATTGTTCGTCTCTCCCTCCCTCTCTCTCTCTATATATATATATATATATATACCTGCTCTGTTATGCTGTTTTTGTCTCCCATCTACATAAAATTGTGTCGCTAAAGTAGCCACTTCTTCCCGTCAAAATATGTTTGCTGCTCTGGTCAGAGGTTTCTGTATATCTGCATATTAACGAAGCGCTTGTTAGTAAAATAAGGCCTCGAGAAGACCTTTGGGATACTTTAAAAATTCACAAATAGTTGATGCATCTCGTTTAGCTTGTATAGATTAGTTCGATTAATATATTTTTAACAGCTATCATGGTCATTTTATATATTTTTCAATAAAACAGCTGATATATACTGAAGGGTGGATTGCTTAAAACATCATCTAAAACCACTGTAAAGTTCAATATTCCGAGAAACTTTTAGTATATATATGTATATATATATATATGAGAGAGAGAGAGAGAGAGAGAGAGAGAGAGAGAGAGAGAGCTATGCATTACACGTATATATATATATATATATATATATATATATATATATATATATATATGTCTGTAGAGGTATTATTCGGTCCATTTAAACCGGAGTTGGGAGGAATTCCATCAGGACAAAAAAAAAAAAAAAATTCAACAGTGAACATTTAAATTTTCCTGGTAAAGAGCTCAATGTAACTGACATCACAGAGCAATAATTTCTTTAAGAAATCCTAATGTGACCGGTTTTGTTTTTTCTTAAAGAAATACATATATATATATATATATATATATATATATATATATATATATATATATATATATATATATATGATTAAAAAATAAATAAGTTTTTTTTAAAACAAGTGTCAAAAAAAAAAAAGAGTGGTTTATGCCAATCGTATATAAGTAAATACAGACCAAGTGAATTTTTTCTAGAAAGTTTATCTTCTCGAAAACCAAATATTCCGATTTTTTATTTATTGTTAGATTATAACGGATATTGTTAGATTATATTACTAAATTCTACAGCACTGAAAAAAGATAAAACATGTGTTACCGAAAATGAAATTGCACACTGTCTCTGTCTGTCCGCCTGTCTGTCTCTCTCTCTCTCTCACACACACACACACACACACACACACACACACACACACACACACACACACATATATATATATATATATATGTTCAAGTGATGCGAAGGTTTCTTTATGTGCACGCGTGTGAGCATGTGTATGCATTTACCTAAACCCTTTCCCATGAGCTAAATGCGACACATGGTCATTTTTCAAGCGGATTACAATTAGTTTGAGTACAATTTTCCTTCTCCTTGATTGGTTGCCATAATAAGCTCAAATATGCTATCTATTCGTAGCTGGGAGAAAAATAGTGGAAATCATACATTTCCAAAAAGTATTAACGCTTTGTAAAATGGTAACAGCCTCGTCCAGAACTGGAACGTGTGACTCTAATTTCATTCCCAACGAAGATAACCATTATGCTATGAGCGCCCCTTTTAGTATGTACCTACTGGACCATTTTGGAGATAAGCCAATCCTTTTCCTGATATCATTTTGTAATTCGTTGTTGCTCTATTGGAAATATTACGATTATGCTAGGTTTGGTTTGGTTTGTTTGGTTTTATGGCATATCAACCTTTGTAGGTTATTTTACGCCAAATCCATTTTTATGTAAATAATTTGTTCTATTGAAAACAGTTCAGTTTAGCATAAGTACACAGTTTAATTGTCAAAAACATTTCCATTTCAAACTATTCAAGCAGTTATATGTAATAATCCAGTTAAGTGTAAATACAGTTTTAATGTCAGAAAACAGTTCTATTAGAAAAAAATCAGTTAAGCATAAGCACGCAGTTTAAGTGTAAGTACGGTTTAATTGTCAAAAACGTTTCTATTTCAAGCTATTCGTTTACTCAATTCATTTTAGCATAAGTATGCTGTTAGTTCAATTTAACCCATAGATAGGGCCCTATCAGGTGCTACCACTCCGGGCCAAAGTGGACCTGGGAGCAATGGCAATGAAGGGGTACTCCATATTCCCCAAAGCTCCAGCACTGCTGGAACCTCACCATCAGATTGTTTAGTGTCATATCCAGGACACTCGTTAGGGGGGTCTTACCCCTCTGCAGAGGTGCAGTCAGTGTATTCTACAGCACCAGCTGACTGGGCAAACGATTATGCTATCTGCTGCTCTTAGTGTATACGCATTTCAAAGGAAGTTAAGTTTCGTTCAGCCAGAAATTCATGAGACAATTCTTATAACAAGACAATCATATTGGTGTGTAACGAACAGGAAGGATAAAAAAGAAATAAATAAAAGAGATTTGTAACAGAAATGAAATACGGTCTAATGTTATTATCTAGCGAGTGTTCTGAAAATATATCTAGCGAACAGAGATATACAATTCTTGTACGCTGATTAAATTCAATATTTGTTCCTAATATATGTATTTATACCCAAACCCTACGATACAAGCAAGATATGACACAGTCATTTTAAGCAGTATAAAGTCGGTTTGATTTCAGTGTTTTCCTTCTTCTCCATTGGTTGCCTATCAAAGGCTCAAAGAGCAAATCTGTCCAACTCTTTCGCCATAACAGGAGATGAGCGGTTGGATTCATGCCTTTCCCAAGAGTATTAGAGCCTTCTGCAGGATTTGAACTCAGACCACCTTTTCCATTTCGTACGACGAAAACTCTAATATTAAGCGCTCCTCCACTTTTATTTGTCCATTAATTCCGAATATAATAAGTTAGATGATATCATCTTTATTGAAAGTAATTTCTATCTGTAAATCTTAGTAACAAATACAGTGTGCGGCAGAAATACCTCTCACATGTTAAACAGTCCTCTGTGTGGTGCAAGTGACCTTACAAAAGGTAAGACAAGATCAACGACCGGATGGAAATTTAGGACAATGCTACAGAATTATCTTTGAGATGTTGTCTTGTTAAATGATCTTGTGTTACGTTTATGTGATGCAGCCTAGTCAATATGAATTGTAGAATACATCGACTGCATCACTGCAAGGGAGTAATACCTCCGCCTCCAACCAGTGTCCTGATTAGGACACTAAACTGCATCTGATGGTGAGGCTCAAGGATTGCTGGACCTTTGGGGAATGTGGAGTACCTCTTCATTGCTATTGCTCCCAAGTAAACCTGATCCCGGAGTGAGGGCACCTGGTAGGGTCCTACTCATGGGTCAATAGAACTGTTTTATATCTAATTCTATGGAAAAAATGATGGTACTTATGCATCTATGATAGCGCAAAAAAAAAAACGAATTTTCCCGAGCGTTTCCGGGCCGATAACGGACAAAATCGGAATATTCCAGAACGAAATTTAAGCAAGCAAACGATAAAAGAAGTCAACCAATTTGTTGACAAAACGAATGAAGACCAAAAAAAAAAAAAAAAAAAAAAAAGAAAGAAAGAAAGACAATTTTTAATGGATAATGTTACTGTCACGTGATATCCCACGGAAATGATAGAAATAAGATTAATACTATCCTCCCGTCGGAATGAACAGTATCAAACCGTCAAAGAGTGACCGTTGAGAAAGAATGTAGGTCACAGAGGGGATACCAACAGATGTTGGTACTTAGTAACCTCAGGTCGCCGGACACCAGGGGGAAGGAGGGAGAAGCCAAATGATTGGCTGGGACCCAAAAACGGAAGTTGCACCTTTTCCCCGTCGGCGAAAAAACGAGAAGAAAAGGCAGTTATTGGAAAGGGCTCGTGGCAGACAGACCCATAGCCATTACTCCGGGTTGAAGACAAAGATATCTGCGAGACACGAAGAAGCCAAGTTCTTCAAGCCAGTATTAAAAATAGCATAAAGTCTATTAGCCCGTAAAAGAAGAAAGATTCTTCAGTGGAACCCCGTCGAAAAATAAGATAAGTAACTTTGGGGCTATTTCTCCTTTATACCCAAATTTTATATACCACTCTCTCTCTCTCTCTCTCTCTCTCTCAACTTGAAGAAACACGAAAGAACAGGAAAGAAAAGAAAGACATTTATGTTCATGGACTGTTCAATTATTATATGTTTTGACACTTTGAAAGTGTATATAATTGTAGTAAAAGATTCATGTATTTTAATGTCACCACGTGGTCTAAGTTGTTCTTTGCAGTTCTGCTACGAATTTGTTGTCACATTTTCTTTTCAGCTTCTATTCGCCTTATGTTATCTTGCTTAGAATTGTCCTATAAATTCCTTCAAAATATCACACGGGAAACCGGAGTTGCCGACTACTACAATATAATATTATTACGACTAAACCTATAGGTCCATATCTTCCATTGTCAAGGGGAAAGAAGGAAAGCGACCTGGTGGGTGTGTGGATAGTATGAAATTTGGAACCCCTTGCCAGCGGCGGTCAGTCTAGCCCTAAATTGATGCCCCACATAATATGCCAGTTCTTATATGCATGAGAAAAAAACTCTGAACGGGGACTTATTCTATAAGGGATCAAGTGCCAACCTGCCCCGTCTTCACACGTGCGAAAATACAACCCCGTTCTAGGATAAAAGTAAACCTTTTGTGTCACAGTTACCAACCTTTTCAGGAGAAAAAGAATAAATCAACAGTCAATGTATGGTAATTTTCAATATGAAAAAATTGTTTGAATTTTTATTCTATCTATTTTCGGGTGGGGGTTGTGTATCATTTTTTGTCTTTTTAAATAATTCTTTTCGTATTTATGCACTTATTGTACCGTGCAGAAGTAATAACGTGTTAATTTAGAAATCCATTCTTACCATGGGGAAGTGGGGGGTTGTAACTATTCTGTACTTTCACCTAACAATATAATAATAATCCTGGTCCTGCATTTGGTATTACGGAATTTCCAGGCATAACTTTTCCTCATTTTTTTAGGTGGCAAGGATGCTCACATGCCCGGCAACTTTTAATTTTGCCAATAAGTTTTTTTTTTCTTGGCAGAATTGGATCATCATTTCTGCACATTGTAGATTTTCGCTTAGCTGCGATAAATTCACGTTTACACTATTTTGTAACTTAGTAAACAAATTGATTGAATTATTTTATCTTAAATTTGTTTAGCTAGATGTTTCGGCATATTTTTATTCTTTCCAGAAACACCCGGGAAAGTTCGGCTTTTTTGCAGTAATATAGATGCATACTTACAAAATGACATTCTAAATTGAATTGTTAGAAATAGAACTGTTTGATTATTTAACTATGTAAATACATGATATTCAGTTGAATTGTAAGTAATATATAGCAATACTTGGAACTATTTAACTGTGTGCAAACGAATGAGTAATTTGAATAAAATAAAATTAAAAAAAGTTAAAATTAAAAGTTAGATAGCAATACTTGAAACTTTTTAACTATGTGCCTAAATTAGGATATTAGTTTAACATAACAATACTAGGAACAATTTGACTGTATGCCAATAAATGTATAGTGTTGAAGAAAATAAACAATGTTAATACAGGATGTTGTCCTGAAGACCTGCCTAGGGCGATGAACGATAGGGAGGAGTGGCGAGAGAGGGTCAGGGATATCCGTGCTGCCAGCACGATATGATGATGATGATGAAATAGCAATACTTATAACCACTTCACTACGTCTAAACAAGTAATAGATATTGAATATAATGATCAGTGTTTGATAGCAATCATTGAAACCATTTAAGTGGGAAGAAACAATAGCAATACGAGTTAGTGTGCAAACAAGGAAGTTACTTAACAAGTAACAGAAACTCACTAAAATGTGAGAGGATAGAAAATGTTCTTTTAGCCATTCTCATTTCCACCGAGCAGTTTAACTCCATGCTTGTTTTGGGGTCATCAGGAGAGTATGTGCACCTTTTCGGGGCCTTCCTCTCTACGATTTTATTTGCTCATCGCGCCCTCCTCGCAGACATGAGGCCCCATTATAGCATCGTATCAAATTACCGTCTTACGGCGAATTGTAAATTTTCAAATCTGCACGCGTTATTGGAATATTGTTACCCATTCGCGAGCAGGTAATACTATGATGTGTTTATTTTGAAATGCTCCAAAGGACGTTTCTTTTATTCCATATCCACATTGAATAATTTTCTGTTATTTCTGTGAGGCGTTTCATACTTTTGCTTCTATTACGCTGCTTGGTTTCAATTTGCCCCAGAAATTGGTACAGGGTGCCTACAACGAAACCTCTTGCTCCAATCTCCATGTTAATCGTAATAATTGAAACCATTTAAGAGTGAAGAAACAATAGCAATACTTGTGTCAAATAAATCAGTGCCAACTAATTTAAAAATGAAATAACCTATGTGTTTAAACAAATGACTGAGGTTTAATTCTGACTGTTGTATAGCAATATTGGAGGCAATTTAGCTATATGCAGGCAAATGATTTGTCGTAAATGAAAATACTTGAAAACATTTAATTGTGAGAAAAAATGAGCTTAGGCTCGTTTTCAAATGTTATCTATGAAATGTGTTTACAAATCCTATAAAGTTTATATATATGTATAAAGAGGATTTGCCATTAAATAACCTATAATGTTTGATATGCCATAAAAGCCAACCAAACCAAGTCATATACATTTGATATATATATGAGTAAAGATGATTTGGCATTTGATGACCGACAATGGTTGATAAGCCATAAAAGCTAAATAAACTAAATCATATATATCTAATAAATTTGTATAAAGAGGATTGGCATTTAATAATCTACAATGGTTGATATGCCATAAAGCCAAACCACAAACTTTCCGTGACACACTTAACCAAATAGGCTTTTTAAGATTATTCAGCTGAACGACAAAGATAAACTAAATGTTTTCAATCACGTTCAAATTCAACATGGATCAGTTGATTTTAAACTATGATTGCCAATTTAAAAGAAAAAAGAAACAGTGTTCCTATTTTTTTGACTGACCTCACAGAATGTCCAATACCATGCATGGCTTTTATGACGATTCTACTTAGTCTGAGTTTGTCTGAGTCGTTTACAATAATTATTTAACCCTGAAATATATGTCACTCAAGTGAGGAAAAAGTAGTTGATTTCCTTTTTCATTTGAGAGCAGCTTCCCATCGTCCATATCTTGGCAACCGTCGGTGAGAAACTACTAAGCGCTGAACGTAGACACCGTTCTTCCTGGTAACAGGTCACATGTCTCAAATCGGAGCACACTTGACTTGGAGACAAGAGCATTTGCAAAAGGACCTCCTCGCCGGAAGACAGTAGATGTAATGGTGTCCGATTGAGGCGGTAGGAGTCGTCTTTTGTTACGCTGTCACCTGACCGGAAGCAAATAATGCATTATGGGAGTACTTGACATTTACTGCATAATGTAACGGATTTCTCTTCATTTTTTTTTTTTTAAGTGAATGACCGACAGTTACTGGGCTTTGATGATAGCAACAAAGACAACAGAGACAGAACGGGATGTAGTTGATTTTAAATCACTATATGAATATAAAAGAGACTTCTTTTTGTTTTGTTTTTGATCTGGTAGCCATTTTTGGCAATCAATAGTGTATTAAGGATGGACATTAAGATCCTTTAAATATTTTTTCTTAGCAGCTTATGATATGAAAGAAGCTGACAAATATGAAGAGGAAAAGGACATTACAAAAGTGACTGACAGACAGACCGACAGACAGAGACAGAGAGAAAATAATTCTATTTGTGTTTCTGCATAAACTTAATATTTGTAGTTAAACAGACCGGTGAAATATTTCTTCATCACTGTTAAGTTAAAACTAACGACGCTATATTCGCAACGCTTCAACTGAAAATGAAATCCACTTGAAACACTTTTAAGTCTAACAGTATTAAACTGATTTTCATAATAAATAGGGATATTTGCCGTGTCCTGAAAAAAGGGTTTTATATTTTACAGATTTTAAAGATATTTCTTTCTTTCAAATAAAGTTGGTTGGTTTAGTTTCTTTGCTTAATAGCATGTTAACATTCCTGGGTCATTTAATGCCAAAGTTATCTTTGTAAAAAAACAGTTGTGGAATTATGTAACCCCTAACTAGCGGGAGATAAATGGGGTCATATTTTTCCCAGAGATATTAGTCTGAAAGTGGATGTAACAGCACGCTTGAGGATCGAACTCGCTTACTACGATGGCTGATCACAAGACCAAAGGAACTTGCTTCGTTCCAAATTAAGATTTCATATATTGCGACTGGTCTTTAACATTAGAATGACATATAAAAGTACAAAAAGAAGGGCAGACTGTGTTCTCTAGGTGTGCTTAGGTAACCAGTCTAAAAGAAGGAAAACTCTGAATTTAAAGCAGCTGTGCCCCGCTTAACAATTTGACCGTTTACTACATCTTGTGCACGACGGAGGAATTAGGGCATTCGATCCAAATGCATAGAGAATTTCATCTTTAGAATTTACAATGATTTTACTTGATAGAAATTAATCACCAACCCTTAGTAAATATTACATAAACAGAGAGAAAATGAAATTGATTGAATGCCTTTAAAACCAGAATTGACATTGCCAAAAATCTGTACATCGGAAAATAAGGAGCTCAGGGTTATTGTATATAAATCGCATCAAGAACATAAAGATTAAATATGTGAGTGTTGGAATTAGAATGAGTCTTTGATGCAAGATTTGATCAGATAAACGCTTTTAATCAAAGCCAGAAAGCAATATCAATATTTGCATATTAATTGGAATTAGTTATGCATCACATATAAGTAATTTGTATGCATCTAAGTAATGAAGCTTAGCAAATAAATTCCAACACTTTCATCTCATTTGCAAGGACATATCAAAATAATTACATACACACAATTACACGTACATGCACACACACACATATATATACATATATATCGCTATATATATATATATATATATATATACGATAGCCCAACAATACCTGATATGCTGTAATTCTAACCAACTAACCCCCCACACGTATATATAAATATATATATATATATATATATATATATATATATATATATATAAGTAGAGTCTCACAGTCCAACTAATCTTTTAAAGAAGATTGATTTTCTTCTCAAACTAAAGAACTAGAATTTTATTATTCATTGTTTGAAATTATACGATCCAGGTTGATGTTATTCGTTATTATTATTAAAATCTATTGAAGTAAATATTTGTAACCCCCAACCCACCCCAAGAACAATAACTAAAATTGCGACGTCTCTCTCATCAAAGATACAATTGCATATATATATATATATATATATATATATATATATAAATGCACTTATTTTGGGACAACTACACCATTTTTGGAGATATAGTTTGAATGCTGTAGATTTTGGTATTCAAATAATATCCCATTATATCAGTTTTGATAGATGAATTTTCCGCTAGAAATTACAAAATTGTCGGATGTTTGGTCTAAAAGAAATTAACAGTTTATAGATAAATAAAAATTTGTAATAATGTAATTATTAATTGGTGGTACTTTAACCAGAGATGCATTCATCACAGATTCTAAAGATACGTAAGCGGAGTCCCCGTGGCACACAAATTGAGATAACATATTATGTTTACTGTCGGACTAATGTCTTTGGAAAAAGTGTTAAATCCCTTAAGCAATGGGCTAAATAGTACCTACTATTCATTTACAAGGATTGCTTCGGCATTAAATTACCGACAAATGCTTATGCACTATTAACACATCGAAAACAAGCCAAACGTACGTTAGGAATAAATAAAGACAGGATATTTACTGTTTGTTTTATTATATTTTTAAAAGTAAATATTTCTAATTGATTTTACTTATGATCTTTTACTTATTTACAATGACAAGGAGAAAATAACAGAGCTTTTTTTTATTAGAATATCAAAATATTGAATACGAGGAATTATTTCTTTTTTTTTTACTAACTTTTTTCTATCTCGAAAAATGGCTAATGCAGTAGAAAGAGAGAAAGTGAAGACATAAAAACAAAGAAAAAGAGAGGGAGAAAGCACAAGGAAAAGAAAGAAACCAATAAAAAAAAAAAATAAGTGAAAATAATAAAGAAAATCGAGGAAAAGAAAAAGAGATAAGCTCCCTGTATACCTCTCCAGCATCCGTCTTCTCTCTTTCTCTCTCTCTCTCTCCCTCCCTCTCTCTCTCTCTATATATATATATATATATATATATATAACGATTTTCCTATTAAACCCTTCCTTGCTGATGAATAATTTCTAATCGAAATCAGACGGTTAAATGCAAATCGAAAACCGGACTTTGGTGACGCCCAGGAATAGTGTAATGGCAGATTGTATGTAAGAAAATATCGAAGTTTTCATTGGCCCATTACGATTATCAGTTTTCTACATCCGTATTTTGATCCGGTGACGTCATAGGCTGGAGTAGATGTACTAACAACAACGCTCTGTTTATTACGTGATTGGTTCGCTTTGTTTTATTTAGTTGCAAATAAACTCCGCACGAGTAATTTAATTTGATTGATTTGTGATTATTTGATACAATGATATCTATATTTTCAAGTTTCCATTGCATCTTTAAAAGCACATTCTTATTTGTCAGTAATCATTTTTTTCATACAGTTATATGAAATTAAGTATTCGTATTTCATGAAATAATTAACAGTCAAATGGTTTCAAATGTTCCTATCTAATACTAATAATTGATACACAGTTATATTGTTTCAAGTAATTATTCCAATGTACTACTACTACTACTACTACTAATAATAATAATAATAATAACACATAAAGTCCTATGGGACTTTGATATACACACGGATCACCAAATCTCGGCCAGAAGACCAAACCTTATAATAATCAACAAAAAAAAAAGAAGAGAATTTGAAAAACTGTCGACTTTGCTTTCGCTGCTGACCACAGAATAAAACAGAAAGAATGTGAAAAGTAGGATAAATACCTCGACTTTGGTAGAGAATCGAAAAAACTATGGAACATGAAAGTGACGATTGTACCAATTGTGATTGGTGCTTTTGGCACAGTAACTAAAAGATTATTAAAGGGCCTGGAGGACTTGGAAGGTGGCAGACGAGTGGAGACTGTCCAAACGACAGCATTATTGAGAACGGCCAGAATACTGTGAAGAGTCCTGGAGACTTGAAGAGACTTGCTGTCACTCAAACTCCAGTGAAAACCATCAGCTAACACTGATATGAAAAACTGTAAAGGAGTAAATAATAATAATAGTAATAATAATAATAATAGTTATTATTATTACTATTATTATTGATCTACACATCCTCAAAGACAGCAAAGCCAGACAGAAAATCTAGCTATGAAATGGATTGACATCACAAAAGCATACGATATGGTACTGCAAAGCTGGATAATAGACTGCCTCAGAATTTACAAGATATCCTGTGAAGTTATAAAGTTTATCGAAAATACCAAGCAAAGCTGGAGCGTCGAACTGACAGCTGGTGGGAAAAACTTAAATTTTGTGAAAATCCAGAGAAGGGTCTTCCAGAGAGATGCGCTATCACTATTATTTGTAAGAGCAATGATGCAACTGAATCACATACTTATGAAATGCACGAGTAGATATAACCTTCATAAATCGCAGGAAAAGATCAGCCACCTCATTTGCATAAAATTGTTTGCAAAAATTGAAAAAGAATTGGAAAACCCAAAACAGGTCGTGAGGATAAACAGTCTAGATATAGGGATGGAATTTGGCTAAGTAAAAGGTGCTATGCAATTAATGAAAAGCAGAAAACGACAAATGATGGAAGGAATAAAATTACCAAATCAAGAAAAAAATCACTCGGGAAAACGGACACTAACAAATAATTAGAAATATTGGATGCGGACACCATCAAATATGTGGAAATGGAAGAAAAAAAATTAAAAAAAAAGAATATCTCAAGAGAACGAGAAAACTACTCGAAACTAAACTACATAGCAGAAATCTTATCGAAGGGATAAATACCTTGGCTGTCCCTCTCGTTAGATATTCGGAACTATTAAGTGGATAAGAGAAGAACTTCAACAAATGGACCAGGAAACAAGAAAACACACATATATGCATAAGGCCTTACATCCCAGAGACCACACAAACTGAATGCGTCAAGAAAAGAAGGAGGAAGAGGACTTACCGGCAATCAAGATAGCGTTGATACATCGATACAACGGCTCAAAGATTACATAAACCATCGCAGAGGAAGACTGATTACAACCATCAGAAGCAAAACGAACACACGGGCATCAGCAGATGAGAAATAAACGGGGAAAATGGCAAGGAAAACACCTCTATAGACACTTTAATGACAACCAAACAAAATCTCACAAGAGAAAACTTGGACACGTTTAATAAAGAGAAACCTTAAGAGAGAAGCTGAATCTCTACTGATAGCAGCACTGAAAAACGTTATAAGGACTAACTAGATCAAACAAGAACAGATAAGACATAGCAAAATGGCAAAGGTGGATTATGTGTTGATGGAGATGAATCGATTAATCACATAATAAGGAAATGCAGCAGATTAGCGCAAAGAGAGTATAAGAATAAACATCGCTGAACGGGGAAGGTGATCCACTGAGAACTGTGCAAGGAATTTAGATTTGAACATGCAAGCAAGTGGTATATGCACAACCCAAAATCTCTCCTGGAGAACGAGACACACAATATCGTTTGGGATTTTTAGGTACAAACGGATCATTTAATCTCGTCCAGACGAACTGACCAAGTGATAGTCAACAAAAAAACAGAGAACTCGCTGAATTGTCGACTTTACCGTCAGGGTAGACCGAAGAGCAAAACTGAAAGAAGGAGAAGTCAGAGATAATACCTGGATCTTGCTAGGGAAATGGAAAAAACTATGGAACCTGAAAGTGACGGTGATAACAATTGTAATCGGTATGTTCGGTATAGTCACCCAAAGATTTGTACAATGACTAGATGACTTGGAAATAAGAGGACGAGTGGAGACCATCTAAATTACAGCATTGTTTAGATCGGCCAGAATACTGAGAAGAGTCCAGGAGATTTTAGGAGAGTTGTTGTCACTCTGACTCCAATGAAAAACCATTAGCTAACGCCGGTATAAAAATTCTTACATGAGTAAAATAACATTAAAGATCAGCTTGAATACTCAAGGATTCATGGAGGTTAGAGGTGACTTGATGTTACTCAGACTCCAGAGAAAGATCATTAGCTAACGCTGGTGTTAAAAACTTGGAATTAGGCAAAAGATGGAATTTTGACCACACTACTAAATTTCATGCCTAAACCAGAATCCTTCCAAGAAAATGAGCTGCAAAGAATTCTTTGGGATTTTGAGAAACGAGCGGGTCACCATATTCCGGTCAGAAGACCAAACCTATTGCTAATTAACATAAAAGGAAAACTTGTCGCCCAGTGAATTATGCTTATCCGGCAAACCACTCAGTGTAAATAAAGCAAGTGAAAAGATTAGCAAATACTTGAACCTTGCCAGAAAACTAAGAAAGCTGTGGAATGTGCAGGTGTCGGTGATACAAATTGTAGTTGATGCTCTTTTAACGGTCCCTAAAGGATTGGAAAGTTGAAAACTGTTGGCAGAATCGATCTCATTCAGTCTACAGCATTATTGATATCGGCAAGAATAATGAGAAGAGTCCATGATAGCTGTGGAGACTTGTTATCCCTCAGACTTGAGTGAAATCTCACCAACAAACGCTATTGTTAAAAACTCGCTCGTAATATAATCATTATAATGAAGCAGAATGCTAGACCTTGTGTTTATTAAAACAAGAATGAAAGAACTTGGCATCTAATGGATTTTGCAGTTCCAGCAGATTACAGATTAAAAGAAAGAAAGTGAAAAGATAGGAAAAAAACTGAGAAACATGAGGGTGACATCAATTGTAATTCGAATATTTGGATAGTCCCTAAAGTCTTGGAAAAAAAAGACTGAAGGTACTGGAAATCAGAGGAAAACTAGAGAACATTTAGACCACGCCATTGTTAACATCTGATAGATACTCTGAACAGTCTTGGAGACATAAGAAGATTTGCTCGCACTCAGAATCCAGTGAAAGACCACCTGCTAATGCAGGTGTAAGAAACTCGCAAGGAGAGAGTATCTTCTAAATCTCTATCAAAGCTTAACAATGAAGTGGTCTGAGTGGTCTCGATTTTTCTTGTGATTTTCAGTGTCTCCAGTCTTTTTAATAACAATAACAATATACTGTCAGAATACAACAAGAATATATAGTCTGGATATAGGAATGGGATTGGTATAGAAAAATGTGTCATGCTAATTATGAGAATCAGTAAAGGGCAAATAACGGAAGGAATCCAAAATTTAAAAAAATCAGAATGTTCTAAGAAAAAGGAACTTACAAGTACATGGGAATATCGGAATTGGACACCTTCAAAGAGGAAATGGTAGAAAAAATAAAGAAAATATATCACAGACGAAAGAGAAAACTTCTCGAAACTAAGCTCAGCGGAAGAAATGTCATCAAAGGGATAAATACCTTGGGTGTCCCTGTTGTAAGATACTCGGGACTATTCGTGAAATGAAAACGGGAAGAACTTCAACTAATGGACCAAAGGACATAGAAAACGACGATGCATTAGGCCTTACATCTGAGAAATGACAGAGAGAGAATATGTGTCTAGAAAAAAGGGACAAGAAAACGCACCGGCATTAAAGATAGCACGGATTCATCAATTCGTGGATTCAAAGACTTCATATAAAGAGCGAAGATAGACGAAATTACAGAAACAACACAGAAATCATACAGATTAACAGAACAAAACAGAAATGAGAATAAAAACAACTGTATGGATATTTCAAGCGACAACTGACGAAATCTCACACGAGACGACCTGAAAATGACAAAGAAAGGGAAACTTTAAGATCTAGAAAACTAAATCTTGTAATAATTAACAAAAAAGACAGCCTGACGAATAGTGAACTTTGCCGTGAGTAAAAATCAAAGAAAACGAAAAGAGAGAGAAATATCTGGACCTTGTAAGAAAACTAAAAGTTATGTAACGTAAAAATGACGGTGATACCAATTATAGTTGGCTCACTTCCCTAAGACTTGGTAAGGAAACTGGAAGATCTGGAAATCGGAGGACGTGCCGACACCATCCTTTTACAAAGATTGACCAGAATATTGAGAAAAGTCCGGGAGACTAGAGAAGACTTGCAGTCGCCCAGACTCCAATGAAAGACTACCAGCTAATGCTGGTGTGAAAAACTCGTAAAGAGTAATTAGTAATAATAATAATAAAGAGTCCTGGAGACTTTAAGGGACTTGCTGTCTCCCAGATTCCAGTGGAAGACCACCCGCAAACTGGTGAGAAAAACTCTCGAAAGAGAAAATAATAATCATAAGCGAATGCGGCAAATTAGCACAGAAAGAGTATAAGACTAGACACGACTGTTTGGGCAAGCTGATCTACAGGGAATTGTGCAAGAAATTGAAGTCTGACTATACGACCAAATGGTAAATGCACAACCCAGAATCTGTCCTGGAGAATGAAACGCAAAAACTCTACTGGGATTTTAGACACAAACGGATCACCTAATCTCTGTCGGACAACCAGACATAGTAATAATCACCAACAGCAAAAAAGAGACCTGCCGAATTGTGGACCTTGCTGTCCTGGATGACCACAGAGTAAAATTGAAAGGAAGCAAAAAGAAGGATAAGTATCTGGACCTTGCTAGAGAACTGAAAAACCTAGAAGCATGAAAGTGACAGTGATAAATGCTCTTGGTACAGTCACCAAATGATTGGTACAAGGACTGGAGGACATAAAAATAAGAGGACGAGTGGAGACTATCCAAATTGCAGCGTTATTGAGATCGGCAAAAATATTGAGAATAGTCCAGGAGACTTAAGGAGACTTGCTGTCACTCAAACCCCATTGGGAAAATATCATCTAACGGTGGTGTTAAAAACTCAAAAAGAGTAATAATAATAATAATGATAATAATAAGTTGTTTGCACACAATTAAATGTTATCAAGTACTTTTATTTAATACAAATTCAATGGTTTGAAATTACGACTCCTATTTAAAAATCATAATTTGTTTTTGCAGTAATATGATAGAAATTACTCCAACTATTAAATTTATAATCAATCATATGGATTCAATAAAGTATTTCTATTTCATGATAATCATTTCTCTGTGCACAGTTATATATCGAGTATTCCTCTCAAGTATTACAACTTTTCAAATAAACTTATTTGATTCTTAAATAGAACCCGAACTAGTAATAAAACAGGTGGTCCAAGTGGACCTGGGAGTAATGGCGGTTAAGTGTTACTCTACACTCGCCAGAACTATAGAACTTGTGCCTCACCATCAGATGCAGTTTCTAGTCATATCCAGGACTTCAAAATAAGTTATCGACGTATTCTAACCCTCGCTGATAATGCGATTTACGTTTGCCTCAGATACTTGCGATAGTCATATTAGTTTCTTCACAAACATGGTCTCAAAATCAATTTTTATGACATGTGTATATCATCATATTTCACTACATATAACGCACACTTTTTAAATCAAATTGTTTTGATGTTTTAAGTCGGTAATTCATCATCCATGTTTTGTATCTTATTGGCTTTTGTCTTTGTCACGTGAGTTTAATTCTATCCCATTCCTTCATATGCAAATTTTATACTACCATTGTCCAAAATAACTTTACAATTCTAACAACTAAAAACGTTCTTCCGTGATATATGCGAAAAATAACTTTTGAGGTGGTGGGTGACACGTAAGAAGCAACCATAGGAACGGATACGCTTGAAATAATGTCAGAATATCCAATAGATGATGGACATTCCGGCAAATCAATAATACGCTGACGGAAAATAAAATTGTAATATTTTGAAGATTTGTTTCAATTTAATCAGGATTAGGTCGGGGGGGGGTCTACCTGGCGTAATGTATAACGTGTGGGATTTGACATCTTAGTACGCGGGTTCGAACTCCAGTCGCGCATTCATATTCGCTTTTGGAATAATACCCTTGGGAACACTATGAAACTGCTTATCCCTCCAGTTCTAGGTTAAATAGTACTTCTACTGTTATTCTATATATGGCTTTGATATAAAATAACCCATGAAGGTTGATATGCCATTAAACAAAGTAACATAGAAGATAATAGAGGTGTATTATGATCAAACATCGTATTCATATCAATACATGCTCAGGTTCCAAAATAGGGTATGTATAATCAATACTCAGCATTCACATTAATACACTCTTTAGGGGTTTGCAGAGGCTTGAGTCCACCCATGCATATGATATGAAACATAAGGTGATATAATGAAACTTTATCTAGCCAAGTCGGGTGGGGTTGAAGAATTTCGCGGCTGCATCTCTGTAGACGGGTAGACCCCTCCCTCAAAGTGTCCTATAAGACCATCAGATTGTTTAAACTAATGGTGACGTTCCAGTAATGCTGGAGCTTTGGGGAATGCGGACTACATCTTCAGTGTCATCGCTACCAGGCCCACTCTGGCCGGGAGTGGTAGCACCTGATCGGGTCCTATCTATGAGTCAAATAGAATTGTTTAACATTTAGATTGTATTCAAACATGCTGAATTGAATCTTTTAATAATAGAACTCTTTGATCATTAAACTGTGTCTAAATATACGACTAATGTTTAATTGATGTAATACATAGCAATACATGGAACCGTTTAACAATGTGCATAAAGATGAGCTTAGGTTCGTTTAAAAACCTGACCAATAAAATGTGTTAACAAATCATAATATAATTAATATATATGTTGTGACAGAATCACCTACTAATGGACTCAACCACTCTCCATAAATACCGGAAGACGTAGCAATACGAAGTCTCACTTTTGATCCGGAAGCTAACCGCGCCCCCGCGAAGTTATACAAGTAGCTTACCCTCCTATGTTCTTGTAACCAACCTTTGTTCTTGTAAATATATGTCTATTCTATAACCGTGGTCTTCTGTTCTCTTTGTGACTCTTTCCCCGGGCCGTAACAATATATGTATATGTATAGAGAGGATTTGGCATTAAATAACCTACAGTGGTTGATTTGCCATGAAACGAAACCAAACAAAAGCCAAAACTTAATTAAAATATGTACTGCTCGTCAGTATACGCGTACTCTTCTTGTTTAAATATATATCATACTTT